>JANHFX010013397.1:0-42229 GCA_027560015.1 Chloroceryle amazona | reverse complement strand
GGCTCAGGCTGCTCCACAGTGGGACCTGGGGTGCAGGAGGCAGATGGAGACACAGCCCAAAGCTTGTGCATGCAGGACTTACATGTACAGCACCTGAGAAGTGCTGCAGGTGGCACCGTGAGGGACAGAACAGTGCCAGTGCTGCAGGCAGTAACTACCTCAGAGCTTAAGCAAGGCATTGACAAGGTAAAACCAATGCTGCTGGAAAAAGAAACGCTGCTCTGTCTCAGGAAAGGGGTTAGTAAATTCTTCTGGCCACAGCTAAAGAACTAGGGGACATGAGATACAGGTTTACTGAAGACACCCTGCTGGAACAAAGCCCTTCTACACAGTCCCCATGGTGGCAATTTCTTGCTTCCCCTGCTAACAGGAAAGTTTGTGGGTGTCAATAAAAGAGCAAGGGGGTGGCTGAGGTTGAAAGGGACCTCCGGAGGTCATCTGGCCCAACACCCTGCTCAAGCAGGGCCACCAAGAGCCTGTTGCCCAGGACCACATCCAGACCCCTTTTAAGTATCTCCAAGGAGGGAGGCTCCCCAGCGCAGTCATTAAATGAAAGCACTGCACAGGACTGGACCTGGTACTGGGAGCAGTCTTCTTGCTCCAGTGTTTCCCACCTAACTGCGAGGAGGTGAGAACTCCAGAGCTGTGTTTTGCATTGGCTTTTGTGAAGTGTGGACCAGCACGGCCACAAAAACCAGCATCTCATCCGTTATCCTTTGCCTGTGATGAGGCTTTGCCATTTGGATCCACGGGTTGAGTTCTGCCCAGGCAGATATTCCATCCAACGCAGCAAGGCTAGAGACAGACTGCGAAGGACACGAGACCACAGGGCACTTATCACTCTGTCATCTTCCCCAGCAGCTTTTCAACTCCCTGCCCACCTTCAGCCAAGGAAGACAGGGAGCACAGAGCTGTCTGGAATGCGCAGGAAGCATTTACCCACCTTTTGGTCACTCTGTGCTCCCTCTGCAAGCGCAGCTCCTGTCTGCAGAGCCTGGGGTGCAGCTGCTTCCTCCGGGGGTGCTCATCTGCCTGGAGCCAGAGGTTGCACCCAGGTACTCACAGCTCTGCTGCGTGGTGCTGAGGTGGGGTGAGCTGAATCACAGCCCTGTGCTCCTGTGAGAGCCTGGGAAAGCAGCAAGAAGGGGAATCGCGCTGCCTTTCCTCCCTCGAGGCCAGAGGAGCACTGACGGATAAGGAGAAGGCAGCAGAGCTCAGGGATGTGGGGACAGCTGGGGTGATGGGGCCTGAGGCGTCAGGGAAATAGGGTGTGAGCTCTTAAGAAATGCTGGCTCCCTGGTTGTGCTGTGCAGGGTCTGGTGTGCAATTTCAGTTACGTTTCAGTATGCCCATCATCTAGCAGCTAGACCTGCTGGTCCCAGGGAACTTTCTACTGACAGAGTAGGTCTGCTTGGGGGGCTGGGGGACAGAAGGGAGAGCCACTGCCCACATAGTGACCAGGATTATGGCCCTCAGGCGTGAGTGGGCTCTCGCTTCATCAATCCCCACTAATGACCCGAGGAAGCAATGGCAGTAGCGTACTCACTGCCACCTTGGTTTCATCTTTTTAAAAACCCTTCACCTTTCCTTTCCTCCATCCAAATTTCTGTGGTAGATGCAAAAATCCCAGCGCCACTCCTACCTATCTCCTCTGGAAACAGTTCCGTGGGGCTATCCTTTTACACCTTCAATCTCCTTCATAACCTCTCCAGTCCCCACACCTGAGCAGCAGCAAAGACCTCTAAGCACTAAGAATCAGTTTCCTGCCTCTGGGCTGCGGGGGTCCTGTGGCAGCTGAAGGAGGGAGCTGTGACCACACGGACTAAGCTGGTGAGGCCCCGAGAGCCCACCTGTACTCATCTGTTATTACTTACCACACAAGACCTTATTACTCAGGTACAGGTAATTAGAGTTTGAAGAAGCTCCTAGTGGATGTTCATCCCGTGTGCCAAAATAGCTTGGGAGGAAACTCTGACAAGCAATAAACCACGTCTCTTCTTTTCCTTTACTCCTGCTGATGATTTGGACCAGTCTGCAGCGACTGAAGCAGCACTAGAGGTTCCCAGCTCAAGCAGATATTCTTGCAAGGGACCTCCCCTCTAACACACAGCATCAGGGCAGCTCTCTCGGGGCGAGCATCCCCTCATCAGCCAATGGCCCATGCGCATGACATCTCAGCAACATTTGCCTTCCCATTCCTTATATGTCTGGAAGGACAGACAAATCCAGGTTACAATACAAACACCACACCTGGGAGATCTGACATCACTTTTCAGCTGAAGAAGACACCCCTTCCTCTGCCACTGGTGCAGAGCTGCCTGTGCTGCAGAGCCAGCACCACTCCCAGGGGAAGGCGAATGCACAGGGAGGCTGTGGAAATCAGTCTCGAGGATAAGTTACCCTGGGGGGTCTCCCAGAACAGACCAGTATCTCTAGCTGGTACCAAAAGCTTTTTCTTTTTGCACACCATGAAATATCAGCATGAGCCACGGACCAGAGGCTGGGAACTGGGGAGTGGGACAGTGCCAGGCACACAAGGTGAAAGCCTCATTTTTATGAGACACTGGCAACAGAGCCACAGAGCCAGGGCTGCACTCTCCCTTCTGGGGTGCCTGGCTCATGTGCCTGCCTGCGGCAGCTCAGGTCCAAGCACTAAAAGCTTGGGTGCAGAGCTGGGCAGGACAGAGAAGGGAGATGTCTCACAGGGAGCTCTGCCCCGACACCACAGCAAGGCCATCAGGTGAACCAGGGGCTTTCCAGGGAGATACTTTCTCTGGGCAAGGGTGCACCAAGGAGTGAGAAGAGAGTCAGCTCCTTGGGGAAGCTGAGCACACACTCACCTCTACCACCCAAAACCAGCAAGCTGCCTGAGGGCAATGCTCCAGGCTGCCAGAGAAGCAGCTCAGGTGCCTGTGCACAGACAAATACAGAACTAGAATTCCACTGGGGGCCTGACAGGATGCTTGAGAACATCCTTCCAAGTAAAGGCAGCGGGAGCTGTAAAGCAGAGGGAGGTCACCACCTCGTGTTGTGTGAGGCTATGGTCCACATTTATACACTAACTCCTCCTCAGCTGGGTGGCCCCACGTCACCAAGTCCCATGTCACAATCAACTTTTTTTTTTTGCTAACATACAAACATTAAGACCACCTAAAATGTGATAAGTTCCCTATTTTCTCCTCTCGAGATGACGTTCAGCGTATTTGCAGCACCTCCTGTCAACCTCTGCAGTATTTCCGTAGGCTTCCCAAACTCAGTAATTCCTTTTTCAGCACCAGGCTTTTGAACAAAAGGTAATTTTAATTTTGTGTGTCAGGGTCAAACTCCACTCTTGCTTTTGCTGTTCCAATAAACCCACCACTTTCTGGGGCTAGTTCCCATTACCTGCTAAGGGAACTCTTAATGACACAGCATGATGTCCAACTGGCATGAGCTAAACCTTGCAGCTTCCCTGCTGGGGTTTATTGCTCAGCTTTTGTTTCCTCACGCGTTGTTCTACTACATCCACAAGGATTGTTCTCAGAAGTACCAGCCTGTACCCAACAGGATCAACCTTTTTGGTCTTACCACAATCAAGGAAAATAAGCAGCTAAAAATCAAGTGGTAAAGTGAAAAGCTGGGAACATGAACTATACAAGATCGAGGAAAAAATCTGAAACTTCATGGTAAATATTTTACTGGATTTCCCAAAGCACGTAGATGTCATCCAGAGCTTTACACAAAGAACAGAAAGTATAAAAAAATATTTCGTGTTATTAAAAAACCCCCAAACAGTTGAAATAGCTGACAACATATAGGGGTATATACACAGCTACGTCTGTAAAACTCATCCACATTTGCTTCTCAGAGAGCCAGCAGAGCACAAAATACTCAACAGCTTCAGTGATGCTTTTGGGTTGCTAATTTCCAGGTCTGTGAGTAAGACACAGTAGAAACACGACCAACTCTTGAGAACACCGCGAATTCACGCTCAAGGCAGAAGTGAGGTTGGCCCTACACATTTCAGCATCACCCAGTCCCCGTGACTGATGGGGCAACCCAGGCTCGAATAAAACCCAGTCCAAAAGGCTGGTTTTCAATAAACCACTTCAGGAAGAGCAGCTACATTTACAAAAAGATAATGCTGGAGAAAGGGTATTTTTAGAAGCCACCGTGCTCTCCTCTCTTGAGGAACCATTATAGTCTTATATATTATATTAAATATATTGTATTTTATATTAAATCACCTGTTTGTGTTTAGGAATGTCCTGAGCTGCAGCTGTGAGCGTTGGTCTGAGCAGCAGCAAAGCCTTTTTCTTCTCAGGTTTGACAGCTGCTGGCCCAGGGGTTTTTTTAGTCGTTTCTTTCATGGAAGGCTGTGCCCATAGCGTGGCATTTCCAGGGGCTTTTTAAGGAGCAGTGGACTCGAGAAAATCTCTGGGTAGAGCCCCTGTGCAGCACCCAGAGTGAGCGCAGCTGCCAGAGCTCAGGTAAAGCCCTGCGTGGCATTTTTGTGGTCACGCTGTGGCTTCAGACAGACATAGCTATTCCTAACCCCTGAGCTCCAAAGCAATCTTACCTCCGCTTCTGACTACACCTTTCATGAGCCACGTTACTCAAAAGACCAGGGCGATCTTTGCAGGAACGAGCAACACCTGGAAGCTGGAAACACCATCTGAGCAGTGGTCCAGCCAGTGAAGGTCTCTGTATTCACAGCACACAGCTCTAACAAGCCAAGGTGAGAGTTTGATCTGCTGACTGATGTTCTATTTCAAGAAGTTCATGGAGCTCTGATGGTTTATTGGAATGTAAGGAGTGACAATGCCATACTCACCCACGGGGCAGCAGATAACTGGAGATGTGTCCATTAATGCTATTCTTTACGTTTGTGTAGGCATCTTTCATACCTGCAATGTAACCAGGATACTGGTGGCAATGCTTTCTGCACTTGAACAGCCACACCAACCAGGGAAACAAACTCCTTGCAGAATTGGGGCTTACTCATAAAGATTATGGCATATCAGTTTGTAGAAGGGGCCACCTCATGCTGGAAGAATTCTCTCTAGACCAGTCTGTCTTGAGCAGTTGCCGTGGGGAAGACTGCAATGACCCAGAGCATCACTTTGGTGCCCAACACCTCATTGCCATGTGAAGTCTCAGACAGCTCAGACAAGGCTACGGAATCCTCTTTCTCCTGTGTTGTTGGACACTTGATTCCGTAAAGCCAGACGGTGCATTTCAATCAGAAAGGTGGCAAGTTCTTTCCTCTGCAGTCAGGACCACCAGTGGCTGTCTCTTTCAGCAGGCTGTTACCACTGTCAGCACACCCCCAGTGAACCCATCATCCCCTCACGCTCCTGATTTGCTCAGATCACCACTCCACCATCTGTGACCGTTTGACCCCAGATTTACAGGTTTATGCAGGAGCAAGTTTAGCTTTTGACTGCATCACGGGACACCACTGACGTGGGAATACTCTAACTTCGATTCTCAAGGTGTTTCTTAGCAAATACCAAACGTTAAGGCCTCACCCAGTCAGCAGCCTGGCAGTTCCCATCGGAAGATCTTACCTCTCTCACTACTACTGCATGACCTGTTGTGTCAGCCCCAGCCAACCATCAGCCCCAGGGCCACCCAGCTGTTCTCTGGCAACTGACAGCAGCAGCAACGCTTTGCAGAGAGGCTCCTCTTTGCCAAAGATGCCGGAACCAATGTGGGAGGTGTTCCTCAGGAGCACGGCACTGACCTCACCCAAAGCAGAGTGTAATTAATGTCCCAAAAGTCTTTGCAGAAAAATGTACTGCCCGTTGCATCGTCCCCGCGACATTCTCCAGCGATCCAAGGGTCTTGCTAGGTCAGCGGCTTGCAAAACTCAGTTCACCATCTCACAAAGCTCCTCCTGTAAGCCTTCTGGTGCCAGCTGAACTGCCTTTATTCAGCGTATTATTGGATGGCTGGGTGTTTGCAAGCATTCAGTGGCTTTTTCTCCTGGAAAGAAACCGTAGTTAAGAGCCCCACGCCCAAATGACAATCATGCCTGCTGGAAGCTGAAGGTGAGAAAGGATTCTTGGATGTACAAAGTAACAATTAAGAGAGCTGGGGGAGAGGAAGGCGACAGGGATAGATAATCCAAGTACTGCAGATGTAACTGGTGTCATGCAGGTGTACAACAGAAATCCCCAAACGTGATGGAGCAGTGACAAAGTAAATCTGGTGTTACACAAAAAATAAGTCAGGCCCCACATGGAACAATCTCCATCCAATAGCCCTAAATCCTGGTACAAGAAAAGCAGCGCTGAGATTAACAGGGAAGAAGGTTTTATGCAGATGCCTCTCCAAAGTCAGTTTTGCCCATGAGCATTGTAGTACTGGGAGAATTCCCTGCCATGACAACTCGGATCTTGCTGTTCAGAGTTAGGACACAGGTGTTACCCATACAGATGGCTGTAGCATAGCTTAGGACATTCCGTGTGCCCCAGCACGTGAATCCACACCATAAGACAGTTCAAAATTACAGGTGATTCATCCACCATCCCACAGGAAGGTGGAGCATTGCCCCAGCCCATCTGCAAAATGGCAGAGGAGTGACTCGGGAGGATAAACCCCTAGCCAAAACATCAGGTTAATTAGTCTGTGAGAAGTTAGGAGGTGATTTCTGAGAAGCATCACTGAAGACACGCATCTTTGTGCCATTCCCTCTCTGGTCTCAGGGCTTATCTGCTCCACACTGACTGTTCAGAGCTTGGCTCAGACGCATCCTGGGCGCAGGACGGAATCCCTGTGTGCATAGGGCAATATGTCAGTGACATTGCTGGTGGGAGGCAGCTGCTTCCAGAGACAAAACTGCTCTTAAAAGAAACCAAACTTTGTGACCATTTTATCAGCAAAAAAACCCCCAGCTAAACAAAAACACCCTGGAAATCCAGAAATGGTGCCTAATTGCTACTCAGCATTCTTCTCCCCGAGAGCACCAGAAGCAGCAGTTTACATGTTATTCTACTTTAAAAACCCTTTCTTTTTAAATCACAAAGTCATAAAGAAAAAAAAGAATCCTGACACTGAATGTTGAATTCCAATTCTTACTTTTTTTTTGCCATATATTTCTACCCTTTTACACTTTCCAAGATTCCAGTCTTGCTTTTGCTGCTAATTTGTACCCGCTTTGTCCGGTAACAGGCTGACCTGGTGCCTGTTTATAAAAGATTTAAATAAAACTCATTACTTTGCATTCAGTGCAATTTTAGCACTACTGTTTCCAGAGGTTTTCCTTTTCCACAGCTGGAGCATCAAGGGTATGGGACAAGGAAAGCAGTAATATTAACAAGAAAACAGCCTATACATTGCAGGAAGTTAACGATGTTTCTACAACACACAGCCTTGATCGCTATTTTCAGCTACACTGGACTCTACTCACCAGGTTTCTACAACTTAACATGGAAATAAAAATCACAGCAAAGCCTAAAACTTGAAAATTAGCAGTTCAGAAGGCTCTGGAAGCCATACACCAGACTTCAATCCCTGCTGGACTGGACTAATCCAGCTGGAGAACTGAATGTAAGGGAAACCGATTTCAGCATCACATATTTCTTTTTTATATATATATATAAAATATCCATATGAGGTGCATTACATATTTGTTTATGACTCGTGCTAGAAAATGCAGGACATGAGATGCCCGCTGAGGGTAATTATCACAAGGGGAGAAGTAGATTATGTGCCTCTCCTCTGCATTGAGACTAACAAGTAGCTTCCACTATTCCAAATAGATTTCCCTCATCATAATGCACGTAGCCAAAGATGAATGAAGATCAAGGACGTTCCACAACAGTTGAGAAAAAGGAATAAAAGTGCCTTCTACGAGAGATAAACCTGACATCTTTTACCTTAGAAAGGTGACTCTCCTAAACTGGAAGAACTAATATACCAAAGTCTCAATCTAAAGCACTCATCTAAATAGGGAGCTGCTGTAGAGAGAGTATTTTCCAAGGCAAGGACACTTGAAATCAATCCCTCTGAATAAAAACGCCCAGATGAAGAACATAAATAAATTCCACTCCTGCAAAACAGTAGCCACCTCATCCCCAATCCTGGATCTCGCAGCAATGCCCCAGATTTCTAAGTAACGTGTATTTCTGAAGTTCTGTTTCCTAGGAGTTGCAAACGACTCCCCACGAACAAGAACACAGCACCTGTATTTTCCACTCGTGTAACCTCGTATCAAAAAGGTCAGAGACCGAGATGTCTGGATGAAGGGAGAAACTTTGCAGTACTCCTCAAGACAACCAATCTCTGTCAGATTGCTCAGCTGTAACGGACACCGCTGAGGAACTTCTCTCCAAAACTCGGGCTGCACTGGATGCTGCTGCATCAGAGCATGTAGTGGAGAACAGCCTTTGAAAGAGCAATTCTCTGGGCAGCTGTGAGTTTTCAAATGAAATTCAGGACTGATTTAGATGCAGAATCTAAGAAACTATAAAAGGAGAGTGCAAAGTCCCAACAATGCATGGTCAGCAGTTTTGCATTTAGCAAAGCATAAATTGTGCCGGTCTTAACTTCAGTGAAGCACACTGGAAGTCTAGTTCAGGAACAAGAGAAGGATGGAAATCCACAGGACTGGGACGTTCTTCTCCAGTACAGTGCCCAGTACTGCACACAACCGACAATGGTGATGGAGAAATAGTTATCACTGAAGGTGACAGGTTTCATCAGGTTCCCAAGCTGACCTGAAGCCAAGACAGTCACTTCTGGTTTTACTGAGGTAACTCCATCTGCCTAGTGAGATTTTTATCCTGCTGCAAGTTCATCTTCCAGAGGAGGTGCAGACATGCACTGTTACAATGCTGCTCGGAATGCAGCGTACTCACCACGAGAGTTTCTCTCCCCAGTAGATCTGTAGTTATTGTCCTAATGCAGGACCATGTAGATTGCACACTCCTTGGAACAGGATATTCACAGCCCTCCTTAGCTATGAGGTACCCACTGCAAGTGGAATCGCAACACGCGTTGTGCAAACCTGGGCGAGCTGTCACATCAGAGCTTCGAGGGTGTTTCTTTGGGAGATGTTGGCAGTGAATTTTGAATTTCTGAGATTTCTTAGCCAGACTGAAGTTAGCAGGTTCTTCTATCAGCAGTCTCTTTAGTGCTTTGGTTTGGATATTTATTCTTCATTCCAAGAGCAAGAAGCAAAAGATTCAGTAACAAACCTCAGAAGGCTTCAGAAGAATTATTTCTCGCTACAATATATTTAAAGGCTCTACAACCCAAAAAGCACCTATTAGAAAGTTAAATCCAGTTTTCCATTAGGTGTCAGTAGCTGTCATGCTTTTTAGCAGGATATAAAAAGATCATTTAATTTTGACATCTCTCCTTAAGGCAGAAGAAATACCTTGTTCCATGTTTATGCAGCACGTAGGTTCAATGGGGCACAAATCTCACCTGTGGACTGTGAGTGACACTCCACACAACAGTGCAATGTTAATCCACTGAAATTATTTCCATAGAGAAGTGGTGACTTTTTCTTTCATGAAATAGAAGTTAATGGCTTAAAACTGTATGGGGCAATATGAAACCACAAAAAAAATTAAGTTATAGTGGAAATAATTTCAAGCTTTTGGGTTTTTATCTCCTATTTAATCCTACCGTGAAATCAAAGCTTTAGTGCCATCTGGTTGTCATTACCTGGATCTTAATTTCTGTGTGAATCTACTTGAAAAGTACAATCTCCTACCAGACAATTTAACCTGGCCACGTCTTCTTCAGAGAAAAGAACTTGGCAACTTCAGTTTAAAGGAAATGGAAAACCAAAGACCTCCAAGAACAGCAGCAGACGCATGGATTGCACGAGAGTTCCAAGCATCCAGAGATGAGCAAGCTGAACCAGTGCAGCTGTTTGCCAGTGAAGTTGTTTTCTGTGCTTCAAACAGTAATGAGGTGTTCTCAAAACCCAGCAGCTCTATGTACAAGGTTAGTGCCTGGATCAGCAACAGTGGTCACACAGAACTTTTATGACTCTCTGCATCAGACTTGGCAAAACAGAATAAAAAAGTAAGTTTAAAATGCTTCTTGAGACCCCTTGTCATCTACATGTGGTGTAGTGGCAAATTCAAATCACTGGCTGCATCACCTACCTGTCAAAACAAGGACTGAGGTTTTTACACCTTAAGACCATTTATACTACAAAAAAACTACAGCTCTGTTCCCCTTCTGTGCTAATTCCCAGAGAAGAAAAGAACCATCCTACAAGATTTAAGCAGAAAATTTCTTAGGCTTTGTAAGATGCTTCTATTTTAATTTCTTTTTTTGGGGGGAGGCGGGGACACTTCAGTTTACACGTAATCTGTTAATGGCTTGTGCTTTTAAAGAGAATTAAAAAGTACTTTCAAATCACCTTTAACAGGATTTTTCAAGACAAAATGCTTTTTAAATCCACTTGCTGAACTCTACTTTTAACCTGCAAAGAATGGAAGGGATTAATTCCAGACTCTCCTCCAGAAATACACATGCAGCCAGTTGCTAAAGCAGACGCCTCAGCCAGATTCCAGCTCAGATAATTAGAATAAAAACTACCTGAATTCCCACTCCCCCCCCCATTTAGATGGCGTTTTCACTTCTAGGTTGTTGGGTTTCAGTTTGTTTTCCTCCTTTTTTCAAGGAGCACTGCAGTTATAATTACTCAGCACCATCCCAGGAACAACCTCGCAGCCTTCGCGTGTTGCCCCAAGTACCAACAGTTCAAACCCAGTCACCTCCTATAGGAATAACTGGTCAGAGCAGACAGCTCAGCTGCCATCCTTGTGGAAAACATCAGGAATTTCTTGTGTCAAGATGAACGTGCATTAATACATCTGTATCTTGACTAGTTCGGGAAGTAAACTTTGGCCCTGTACCCACTTAGAGGGGAAGCAGTATGGAGAAATACCTGAATGACTGACACTCCAGGGAACAAGCCCTCGGGAAAGGCTTCCCCTCCCAAAGAGATTCCATCTCCGAGTTCCACAAGTCAGAACAACGTTAGGTAAAAAAAAAAAGAGGAAACTGCCATTTCCATGCAGGCAGCTTTAGGGTTTTGCATATTCAAATATTAAATCCTGTAATTCAAAGAGACCAGATCCATTCCGTGTTAGGTTTCTACGAGGAGGAAAACATAAGCATCTCCAAAACACCTTTTTCTCTCCATTTCCAGTAACTCGCTGTACTTTGTGATTGGTAGGAGTACTTGAGCTTACCTGGTTTAAGCAAAACCCTGAATAAAAGAGCACATTCTGCTTCCAAACAGTATTAATCAGCTAGAAAGTGATAATCCACTGAATGAAATGCTGCCCCTTGCACCAGGAAGATTTAAAGCTCCAGGCTGCGGATCCCATACCACACAGATATGGAAGTGGTAGAAGACAGCACAAGTGCTGAAACACTCCACTGGTAAGAATGAAACAAACCAGTTTCCCCATGGAGAAGAAAGGGATTAACCTTGTAGCAGAAACCAGAAGAGTTACTCAGTGTTCATTTAGCTGGTTGAAGGATTGACTTACACCTGTAGGAATGGATGAGCAGGAGAAAACAACTCTGATTCAAGTTTTATGATAAAGATGACTGCCCTAGAGACAAAACAGAAAGAAAATTGTGCCATTCATATTTTAAGTTCCAGAAAATTTCTGTTGTCTCTTCTTATTTCTCCTACCATTAGAGAGGTGAATATAATCAGCCTTACACTGCCATACTGTAAGCACTTTAAATTTCTATTTACCCACTTCTAATTCACGCTGTAAACATCAGATCCCATCTCAGATGGCCACCGTTTGTCCTCCAGCACATTATGTCACACTATCCAGGTTGTCCTGGCACAGTTTGATCCCAAACTATCAGTGGACCTCAAGTTCAGTACTGAGATCTCATTTCCCAGAAGTAATCTCAAACACTAAATAACAAAGACAACAGACACAGCAAAAGGGAACCATGTACCCATCAGTATTGGCTTCCTGAGGATGCAGACCATGTCAGTGTTCCACAAGCAAAGAAAACTCTCAGTCCCACTTTCCCCTTTCCAGTCCACAAATGCCAAGCTACACTACTCCAGGAGAGTTCCTGGGCTTCAGTTCAGTTCAGTCAGCAGTTGGCGAGCTTCACGCCAGCAGAGACAGTAGGAACTTCAGAGCAAAAAGCACAGTTTGTCTCCGTCCCAGATCAACCATATTTTCTTCAAGTCCCAGGTCTGTCCAATATTGTGTGGGTTTCCAAGCTTCCATGGTAGCAATATTAATAAAGTGGCACAATCTGCTCAGGGAAGTTGTCTGAGGGGTGTAAATCAATTCCCCGTGACAGCTGCATGAAATAAATGGAGTAATTTTTCTTCTGGTAACAGTAAATTTGTTTAGGTGACAACAAGCTGTCCCACAGGCTGAATTACTTCGTTCCTTTGAAAAGATGCTCAGAGTGTTCCAATGATGTTGAATCTCAAATTGGGAAATACTGATTTTGGCTGGTGAGCTCATGTTCCTCATGTAAAAGCACACTAATGACAAGAGTAGTCTTCTGCAGGAGGCATACCTTCTAATATGACTTGAAAATCCTAATTCTTCATCATTTTTGGCTGTTCAGCTGGACTAGAGAGGGGCTTTTGGGGGAGAGGTTAATATATTTGCTTCAGTGTAGTGTTACAACCCTGCTTTTCCCACTCAATCCTTCCGTAAAAGGCACTGCTGAAATCCTACTCAGGACCTCTATAGAATCTGAATGGTTGTTCAGAGATTAAAAAGCATCAGAGAGGAGTTAAAACAACGCCTTAGAAACAGACAACAGCAATGTACTTTACCAACAGACAGGCAAGGAGCAATTAACGCACGCGGTTCACAAAGATGACTGCAAAAAATACCAAACCCAACCCGCTGGGTGAAAAGTGAAACTCTAACTTGTTCAACAACTCCTCCCTTTTAAAGACAGGAGCTAATAACGCAAAGTTGTTTATCGATGTTGCTGTAAATATTTAAGAAAACCATTCTATTTCCAGAAGTGAGAGGATATTCTGTACTATATTTCCACTTTTTCATACCATAGGCAGCCCATCGTGCTCAGTAAGCAATCCTACAGTAAACCACGCGACGACTGAAGATGACAACCAAGTTCTATTCACGTAGCAGCTCATTCCCCTGCAAAAAGCACACGCACTTCTACCAGGAGATAATTTCAATATTCTTGAAAAAGCAGATGGTCTGGAGAGAAACTGAAGTGCTGTAAGAAATGGTGGGTCACAGAAAATACCAGTTTAACAGTCAGCTTTGCTCCAGAGGCACCAGCAGCTCCATTCTGCAGCAGCTGATGATTTTCTCAGAGCTGTGTTTTGAAATGGGATGCACTGCACAGAGCAGTCCAGCTTAAGAGTTAGCACAATTGCACGGTCAAAGATGAATCACTACTTCAGAGGGCTGGATGCATATTTTCCTATTTAGCCAACAGTAAAAGTGGGTATTTTTTCTGTTCAGCACTGGGAAAGATTCTACTGCCAGGATCAGTGAGCAGACGATGAGCAAGAACTAAACCAGGGTCAAGACTTGCTGGACTCTAAGGACAGATTTTCCAGACAAAAGTGAAATCACTCATCACCAGATGCTGACTACAAGGCAAGCATGAAACTACCTACCTAGCTATTCTCGGTTTTGTCAGCAGCAATGATGAATTTTTCCTCTTTGCTCAATTTCTGCATTCACTCAAGGACCAGAGTATGTAGAATCTGTTACAGGCTGCAGTTCTGGACTAAGTTCTTTTCTCTGAAAGCCAGTTCCCACCGAGCAGAGGAAGACTGACCTGCTAAACAGTCAATCCAACTCAAACAAAGGACACAGATTATGGAATGGGATTTCTGTACTACAGATACTGAAGAATTCTGGACTTCAGAGAGGCAAGGAAAAAAAATAATCTAAAAATCCCAAACAAACTCGAGCCCTTCAGCCTGTTTGGATCACAGAGTCTGGAACAGTATGCTTTCATAACTGAAATCTTGCTCGAAACGTGAAGACTGAGACGTCCTCCTCTCTGTTCTCAACAGAGCAAAGTACATCTTTATGTGTATTCTCTGTGCATCTCTAATTCTCCATGCACCACAGAACAACCAGTGTGACTCATTGGGTGTTATCTGTAAAATAATGTTCCAAACTGTTAAAACCAGTAACAGCATGACCAGTTCTGTCACACACTGTCCATATCCAGAACTATTATTTAACCTGGAAAGGAAAATGTTAGAGAAGGATTTCGTTCTGGCGTGTTACCAAAAATATAAATAAAACCATTATCAATTCTTAAAAAGTCAAGAAACAGCATCAACTTGTAACAATGGCACGGCACGAGAACCCCTGTTTTGTTACAGACAGCTGAGGACAGAGTGAGACCCATTTCACATGTACCCGAGAGGGGAAATTCTCCAAAGCAAAGCTTGCCCGATTTCCACAGCACCAGACAATACTGATTTCTTGTTAACTGTTGGTTTCCCTTTGGCAACAATTCTCAGGGAGAGCTCAAAGAGTACGTAACCTTTTCAGAAGAACGTGTATGTGCTGCACAACAGTAGGTGTCCCCAGCAAGAGTGTGTTTATCACCTTCCAGCCCAAACCCGCTGCATTCGGGGAGCTCGATCTTCTGCTGTTAAACCCAGTCAGGCCATAACACGAGTTCAGCTATTCCACTGGTTTGCCAAAGAGCTTTTGATCATGCACCACGGACAAGGCTGAGAAACACCCAGTAAACCAAGACACCAGACTGGCAAACAAAGCCATCTCTTAGCAGCACGGCTCTCCTTTAGCAGCATGAACTCCCATCACACGAGAACTCGTTCGTTTACCAACCTAGATGCAAACTGCGATGTCATTACTCAGCAGAGCATCAAAAATAGCAGAGAAGGAAATCCAGAAGTTAACTTTCTTCCCTTAGAAAGATCAGGACAATAAAAAAAAATCCAATTCAGCAGTGAAACAGCATTATTTTTTGATTTAAACCCCTTGCCTGGGTACACCATTGTTAACACGAGGCATTTGCTTCAAAACCTGAGACGACAAAAGAAAGTTTTCATCGGTAACCTGGATGCTGTGCAGAGCAACGTACCAGCATCCATGACAAACTGGTACCACTTTTAATAGTGTGGACTGCTATGTATCTATTTTTTAGCAAGCTAAACACATTTATTAAAGGAACAGGAGGGTATAACTTCTGTTCTTTGCTTTTTCTTTTAATGATATTTCTCTGTGAGGCAGTAGACTTATGAATGGAATGACGTATCTGATAGGGATCAGTGTTGACTAAAAGACCTAAGGTCAAAATTCATTTTCTAGGCTGCTCTCCGGGGAACTCTGTAGTACCTGTTTGCAAGTTGAGCATTAAAGAAGTATTTTTCATACATTACTACCTTGAGAGTGTTTCAGAGCCATCCAACAGAAGTTATACTCACGTAGCAATGGAAATTTGACACAACTGAGAAACTAGGATCCAAAAAATAACGGTCATTCCTGCTCTCCGGGAAGTACAATGAATGGTATGACTCTTAAAGGCCAGCAAAACCTGGGGCCTTAAAGGAGCTGCCTATGAGAAGAAGAGCAGGTGACAAACCTAGAAGACAGGACACATTCCAGAATACGAGCACAGCACCTCTTCCAAGTAAGAACGGTTCTGAGCGGTCAACACGGGAACACAGACCACATTGAAAATGTCAAACAAAAACCATGCTCTATGGTCCACCAAGAACACCGAGTTTATAGTGAAATTTATTGTTCTGCTTCCTAATACAATAAGCTACAAGGTACATACAGTATAAAACGAGAATGGCCACAAAGCAAAGGTGATAAACATTCTGTGACAGTACAGTGGAGGTAAAGTCTATCTAATCCTTCCACTTTATCCCACAAACAGCAGCTAAAACTACTGGCCCTCCCCCTCCCTCCCCACCAAAAATATTAAAAAGGAAACTGTCTTTCTCACTTAGGAGTAACAGGATTTGTTTGATTCATTTTTTTTTTTTCTTTTTCTTTTTGGAGGGCACTGGTTAACTGCCAACGTCAAGAAAATTGCTGAAACTAAAGTAACAAAGAAAAACCGTGAAGGTGGGAGTGACATGACCCATGCAAGATGCTCATGACACCTTGGTTCACTTCTCCTCAGAGCAAATGGCCTGTAAAGAAATGAAAAGTTTGTTACACCGAGTAAAACAGCCGTTAATGTGATCAGAATTAAGATCTAGTAAGGAAAATCTGAACTAGGTAGGACTAGGCACCCAGCTAAGCTATCTTTTAATGAAGACATAATCTTTTGGTTTGGAGACTGACAGCTGACAATCTTTCCCCTTTTATTTTTAGACGCTGCACGGGAGGGTGCACATTGACATGGG
Organism: Chloroceryle amazona; assembly: GCA_027560015.1. Lineage (NCBI taxonomy): Eukaryota > Metazoa > Chordata > Aves > Coraciiformes > Cerylidae > Chloroceryle > Chloroceryle amazona. The sequence goes on along the minus strand of JANHFX010013397.1, from coordinate 25,887 downwards.
CACAGCTGACATCTATGATACCAGGCTCCAAATCAATCTTGTCTGAAAGAATTCTAACAATGACAAGAAATGCAACCTCAACTCTTAAAAACCTAAAAACCAGCAAGCCTACAAACACACAGGAAGACCAGATACTGACCTTAAAGGCACAAAATTCCATTCAACCACTTTTTCATATATACTTGGTGCGGTTTAGGGCTCTCTCAGCAAGATGACCACTTTCATCTGTTATCTTCTCCCAATCCGTTTGGCCAACGACAAAACCAATGGCCCTTTTCCTGTCTGCATCTTTTTTTTCTTCTAGATCTGCCCACCGCACCTATGGAGAACATAGGATCAGTAGGATCATCTCTGAAACAGTCCTGAGATGAGTCTAGGCTTTCCACTGCAGAAAAGAGTACAAGAGTTCAGAGTTCTACTCATTTTAACTCAAAAAGGTAATTATTAATTTGCTTTCTGATGGGTAAAGATGGAAACCACACCAGTTCTATCCCAGGCATTCCGCAGAGTGGCAGAAAGGTACAGATAATGAGTCCTCCCTATCTCAGTAGGATAATTCTCATTGCTGAAGAGTAATCACTACAATGATTTCTCCGTTCAAAGCAATGCTTTTTACGGGGAGAATTGTCAAAGATCCATTTAAGTGTCTTCACTTTCTGCACAACCTGCCTTTCAATTGTACAATGGAAACGTCTAGAAGGTGACCGTGAAACTTCAGGAAGACAGAGAGCAACTCAGCAATGAATGAGTGAGGGACAGTTTTCTTCTCTGTCGTCCGTGCTATATTCCTATTGAAATCTTCCCACTATTTCTTTACACTAATGAACTCCCTCATCTTTACAGCTGCAGCCATCTCCTCCACGGCTCATCATAGTCATGCAGATCACTTCTGTTCCTCCCGTTCAAACACACAGTCACTCCAGTCACAAACCCAGACACCAGTAGGAGGGAATGCAACACAGGAGGGAGCGATGAAGGGCTACAGTCAGAAACTCAGCTGAACAAACTGTTGCAGGATAAGAAAAAACAATAAGTGAAGGGGCTCTTCCTTGACATCCTAACTGATCAGTCCCATGCAGGCTGATTTGTTTACCTGGGGACAGAGCCTCATCACCTTCCTGCCAGTCTCTCTTCCACATTCCACACGGGTTTCCCCAGACGCTGCTGCTGCTGAGCAATGTCTGTGTTCTTGCACCATCGCTTCCTCTGCCCATGCCTTAGTATCTCCATTTCTCTCCTGCACACTGTCCAGTGCTGCCCCTGTTTTCTCTTGGACATCCCAGGGTAAAATAAAGCCCAAACACCAACAGTTAACCCAGATTGCTTTTAGTGGCAAAAGCTGGTCTTTCTATTTTGGAGACAACCACTCCTGAAAAACCCCTAACAAACAACATAGTATTACCTCTTCCTATCACCCCTCTCTCCCTCTATATTTGCCATCTGAAGATGTAGCATTTGGGGTTCAGAAGAGAACTACATATAACCTGGTTGAAGCCAACTCCTTACACAATCTCCCAAGCTTTATATAAGGTGTATGGAGGAAGGAACGTCTACAACTGATACAAAACCTACATAGCTGATACTGTCCTCATATGAATCTTTTTGAGCACAGGAATGGTGTACTGTTTCTCTGCCTACTTACTAGAAAACCTAACAAAAAATAGCTTAATAAGCCCATCATTTTGGCTTGTAATCTGCACTGCATGTCACACTCTCTGATCAGAGAGCATATAGCGTAAGGATGCTACAGGTTGTTCTCTCTGCCAGCAAGAAACAGGTCAAGATCCATTCTCATTCTCAAAAGCCATGCCATGCAGGGTCAGTATTATCTACAGTTCCTCGCTTTGTTACAGTTAAACTGCTTGCCCCTGGAAGGCCCTACTCAAGAACATTTTCTTACGGAAAGTAATGGGACAGCAAAATGAAAATCGAGTCAGTGTCACCATATCCACAGACGGTGAACGGCTTGGTACAAATTCTTTTCCACAGAGACTCTTAAATGCTCATATAGGGACAGGAAGTCATTTGAAAATTTATTACCCTTTTCTTTCCAGGTTCAGAAGCACGTGTATCATAGTCATCTGGAAGCTGCAGGTAATCTTCCATTCTGCTGGCAATTGCTTCCCAGTCACGTTTCCTTTTAGTGCCAGTCCGCAAACCATCCAGCTTGTCTGAGAACAAACACAGAGCCTCAGAGTTAAAGGGGAATTTTTTCTTTTTCTATTATTCACACAAACAAGACGAGAGTGGGAGAATTTTCAAAAGAATGAGCAGCAGAACTTGTACATCCAGCTTGTCTTGACAGGTGGAATGATGAGAATTGAAATAAACTAGAGAAGACTCAACACCATTTTCAAGTTTTATTGATCTTTCACATGAACTGTGTAGCAATAACACTCAGTCTTGTTACTTGTATGAGGGAGAAAAGCTTGCTCTTCTGGATGCTTGTACTATATAGAGTGTCCTTACAGGTACAACAGAGCCACCAATGGCTAGGAACCACGGATCCACCTTTCTGTATTTGAACACAAGAATAAAGCTGTAACATCCTTCCTAACTTTGGGGTCTAGTACTGTGTCAAACATAGCATACATGCAGTATCAGGGAGCAAGTGACAATCGTAGAGTTTAATGCATCAAGGACAAGTTTCTGAGATCCTGTTTCTGCTGAACAGAAAGCTCCTTGCAAACCCTGATCCTCCCCCTTTCTTTTTCTCTCCCCACAAGGAAAACACACTCAAAACATCCTCCAGGACTGGGAAGAAAAAAATCTCTCAGACTCTTTTGTTTCATGGTGTAAGAGGCCAGTCATGAATATTTGAGCAGTACGTTTGTCCAACAGTCATCATTTTCTTCTTTTTCTTATCGAACCGATAAGGCACGAGGAGAAACAATTCCATTCCTAGGGTCTAAAATTTTGTTCCTCTTTGGACACTTAAATTTTCAGTGAAAAAAACCAACACCTTCTTGAAATTATGTGGCAAACTGCTTTTGGAAAGGAGATGAAGTATTCATCGTAAGATGACGAACAACAAAGCATGAAAATGGAAAACAGCTGTACAAGTTGAAGGAAATCCTAGTACCTTTGTTGATGTATGCTACCATTTTACGAGCCAACAATTCAAGTGTGCGCAGGAGAAATACTAAACTTGGCAGTTAGGCTGTATACCATTTCCAGCGATATCAGTCGCAGCGGTTCAGAAGTCACTGATGTAATTAAATTCACCCGCAAAAGACCTCAGAAATAAACCACATACAAGGCAGTGTATTTTCTGGAGAGCAGGAGAGAATGTTCAAGGGTATGCATTTAAAGAAGCTCAGTTTAGAGATGAGATTTTGGGGGTTTTTTTTTAGTTAATATGGGAGAGAAAAGAGCAACAATGGAGATAATGCGAGGCAATGGTGATGTAGACATGCTAATGTAATTTAAATGCCATAAAGAAGTTATTTCTCCCTCATGCAACTATCAAATTTTTTGAAGACTCCACCTTTGCCTCACTTCCCTGGAACAGATACAGAATTTCTTCTAAGGAAACAGTTTAGCCCCCTCTGCCTTTCAAAAAAAACCCCAACATTTAAGAGAATTGTGCAAAATATTGATATCTGTTACATGGTATCTTGTTTACATGAGTCAGATAAAGTTCTTCTTTTGCTCTGTGTTAAACCTGCCCAATCTGAACCTCAATCTCCACAGAAAGACGGCACTCCCTCTAGAAGACAAAGCTGATTTACACAACATTCCTCTGGTACTCCACACGTGATGGACTCGCACCACTCCTCAGCATTACTCAGATCAATCAGCGCAGATCACTTGGAGCATAAGGGTTTCCAGAAAAAAATAACATGGAAAAGGAGAGCAAACAACACATCGAGGAGCGTTTAGGAACGTGAACGAACTGAAAATTGAGGAGCTCTCTGTTGGCAAGTATCTGGACACAAACATTCCTGTTGGAAGACAACGTGCTACAATGCAAGCTCATCTCACTACCAGTGTGGAACAAAGTTCAGTCCCCCATGCCCTGCTGGACACAGACAAATTGAAAACATTGCCAAGAGATGTGTGACTCTCAAACATAAACAGAGGAGTTCAGGAGGTGCCTGGAGTACGATGTTCCCCTGCTCCTTTTTGTTACTGCTACACAGAATTTATTTGAACGTGTTGTTTCCTCCCGTGTTTGACGTTGGATTGCCTTTCCAGAGGGAACTGCTTCCATCCACACTACCGTGGTTCAAGGTACGTGAGCCATGCAGTAGACAACACTAGATAGAAATGTGAGAAGTCTACCCCGAGGCTTTATTTCAGAATATTCTTCTCTGAAAATGAGAAAAGGTGTCATTTTGTAACAATGGTGTGCTCATGAGTATTTACGGCAGTATTTAGTGGTAAACTGTTGAGTATCATTTTATCATTTCAATTTCAAACACAATGAACCAGCAGCAATTCTGAAAACCTGCAGAACTTTAACTCACCTTTAGAATTTTAATAAGAAAGCATCTGAAAGCAACTGACTTAAGTAGCTCCTTCAAACACTAAATGAAGCAAACGACTACATTTTTGTCCTCCTTCTACAAATCCACAAAGTTTTAGGTAAAATGTTGAGTTCTACGGCAAATTTTGCAATGGTATCAAAACTTCAGCTATGCCAGAGCTCATTTCTCCTTTCCTCAAAGTTTGTAGAGCTTACCACTAAGCCACGCTTTGAAACATTTCTGAAGACAGGAAAATCTTAAGGAGGCAATTAACTGCTGTAAATGTAATTACAAGAACCCATGTGCATTATACACGCAGACAAAGCAGTGATTACAGGTACAAACGTGACTGTGCACTCACAATACATCAGGAAATCATACAGCACACACATCATCGGAGGAATGCATCACCCTTGCCAAAAGAAGTCTGAACTAAAGCAAGAGCTTTGGGGCTTAGGGTATAGGGACTGTCAGGAGTCAGCTGAAGAACCAACTTTGTGGACCTTTGCTGAGGCTTATTACACTCAGTAATATCTTACTGTGCTTTTCTGTAACAACAGCTACTCAGAAAGAAAACCAAAAAGCAAACCAAGCCTTTCAGTGTTGCTTTTGGATTCTGCACTAACCACTTTGGCAAATGTGAGCCCTCTGGGACTGCCACAGTAACCCCAAGGGCAGGCCAGCTCCCAGGAAATAACTCTGGAGGAACAAAAGCGTACCACGGTTTACATGCCTTTCAGGGAATAGTTTTAACTGGGCATCTGTAGCAAAGTTTTGTTGTGAATTTAAGAGAATTATTCCTCAGAGACTGTGAGTGCTTACAATGCACAGCTTGAGCTGAAAGTTGTCTGCCCTTGCAGGGCAATTTGTCAGAGGAATGGTATTCATTAGGTAAGAATGCCTGGCTTTTTAAAATGTATGTCGTGTCAGAATTTAATCTGTAATTCTAGATAGTTATAAAAATTAACCCAGTGGGTGGTTGTAAAAGTAAAATTGTGAGTGCATTTACTAAAAAAAACCCCAACCTTCTCAGCACCTGTATCCCTGTCTTGCAGCATGCTAACATCTTAATGGAGTTGGGTTGTTAAAGGATTAGTACAACAGCCTTGCAAGTAACTTCAGCTGAAAATTGACTCTGCAGTTCACTCCCTTTTTACATTTCAGTGGAGACCACTGAAAAATCCTGTGTTTTAAAGTTTGGAGTTTTCATACGGAAAGAAGTGCACCACAGTTTTTTGTTAGAATTATTGGATCAAGAGAGGTAAACTTCGAGAAGGATCTGTAAATTTCTGCTGCAGTCAGTCAGTCTCTACGTTGCTAGAAACTACACACAGAACTTCAGCATTCCTAGGACACACTTTGGACTCCTGTCACATCTGAAAACACACGGGGTGACTTTCAGGCTCGCTGCATGCGGCACAAGGTGTCTGTTGCTGTTACTTGGTATTGAAGAGGTCTGTGTTATTTGGAACACAACACAAAGTCTCAGAGCATTCTTCAACAATGTCATTTTCCAGTACTATGACTTCTTACATAAATGTGGAAAAAAATAAACTCATGAAATAATCTGAACATATTCAAACAATCAACTCCTCTAACAAAAATACGAAGCAATCCTGAATTAATTCTACCTCACTGCCTAGCTGTTTGACATGCTGCAATCACTGAGCACAAGGCTCCTCCAGTTGTACTGCAGGAGCCACAAGGTCAATACATTCCACCAATACTGAAATGATTTAAAAGAGAGTCCAGCAGTGGAAAAGACAGTGCAGCTAAAGAGTTAACAGCAAAAAAAATTAGAAATCCAACACTGCTTTATGTAAGGCAGAACTTCTAATGCTGTTTCTGTTGGGTAATTGTGATTTTGGTTATTGGAAAGCAGTGATATACAGGGCTGTACCACACATGCAAAAGCAAACCTCAGAATGTTAAGACATGCTGCATCCCATTCAGATATTTATTACTTCTCACGGATGTGACAGAAAACAGCACTTTTCTGCAGATTGCATGGATAACATCTTCAGTTAGAAGCATTGCTGTTCAGTAAAAAACCCCACCAAACCAAAACTGATTGTCATCATTAGAGACCCCTCTCCAGGTGTACACCTTCCACCACAGCTGGGGTGCATGCATTTCAGCCTGGAAGCTGCTTTTCACTTTGACAGAATCCTACTGTTAGCACCTACACCTAACACAACCAGCAGCACTCAGCAGAACAAACAGTGCAGCAAAAACAGTGCCCTTGTGCACCTGGAAAGTCCACTTTGCACACTACTAAGAAGAATTCTAGCATTCTCCTGGAACTGAAAAGCATAATGAACTTTAACTTTCCAATAGCCAAGTTGTTGAAAAGATACACCAAGGACTAATAATTCAGAATCAACTTCAAAGCATGGCACTACTTTGTCCTCATCCACGTCAGTTTTGGATAGCGATAGCAAGAAACATCTTCAGTACAGTTAGCAACTAGGAAATGTCTCAAAGTAAGAAGTTACTGACAACATTTAGGGTTGAAAAAAAAAAGGTATGCAGTATGAACAAGGATGCAGGGCAACGCAAGTTGAGTCTTGGCTTTTTACAGTATGTAAGAGATGGATAGAGAGTAGATATGCTGCTTTTTCAGAATTGTAAGACAGTATTTCCTTGGAGAGGTGGAGGAAGGATTAATGAGTATATAAACCTGTGATGTTTAGAAAGCTGTAAGTCACTCGCCTCTGGCAGAAGACAAACTCCTTTTCTGTACAGATGCTTTTGCAATTTCAGACACATGTATGAGGTCAGTACATTTATTTCTTTGGTAAGGAGGCACAGTAAAAATGAAATTTCAGGTTTTGCAAACATCATCAGATACCAACTATAAGAAACAGGAAAAAATAAATACCCACCTAGCTTTGCCTCAGAAGTGTCCATCTCCCATTTGCTTTTCGGAATGTAACCCTAAATCATACACAGAGAGAAGCTCGGAGGATTAGAGAGAGACACACATGCATATCACTTATGAACTGGAAACAGCATTACAATGGGAGCTTAAGGGATTTTCTTTTCGTAAGGCACAATTCTTGTTACAAGGTGAAGGAAATGAATTACTCAAGTATTTCAGAACTTCTGCATCCACTTCCCATTCAGTGATTTTAGCAGCCCTTGCAAATGATCCCAAGAGTGCTGCCCTCTGCAAACAGAGACCTCCGGAGTGAGCCTGAGAGGCAGCAAGGGCGCTGCGTGCACTGCCCCTGCATTGCACTCTCCCAGCTGGCAGGGTTATTGCAACACAACTCATCAAGCATAAAGAACGTTCCAAGCTTTACAAATACAAATGAAAGAGTTACCATAACCATAAGCTTTTAGGAATATATTCCCAGGGTTTTTTTTTTATATACACACGAGCTTTACTTAATAATCCTTTCAAAGGGATAATACTAATTTCTTGTACGAGTGGTTAATGAACAACTAAACAAACTTAATCTCATTTAAACTGAGAAAATATCTGCTGAATCACTAAGATTTAAGTATTATCTTTCATTTTAAAATAAACCTCTTAGTTCAGTGATTCTTTCAAAACACTTGTCCCCTACAAATCATGTCATCATACGTTTCACATGTAATGACCTTTAGCCAGTTTCTTTATTGTAAAGGAGCATAATGATATTAAATGTCCCAAAAGGTATTTATTTGATATATCTTCTCGGTACCTTTTCATTTCACACTCTTGGGCGAGTAAATCCTTACTAAGCAACCCCTTATAACTCATTTCAGCTGTTCAGATTTGGTATAAAATTACTTCTCTTTCTCTACAAACACATAACAAACCTCAACGTAGTGAAATGGAACCTCTGTGAGAATTTCATTATTTCAGGAATGATTTTTAGTAGAGAGGGAAAAGAACTACTCTAGAAAATTTCAACGAGAAAACAAACAATCCACAGACCAGTTTTATTACACTAACAGATTTCCTGCTCTATTTATAGGTTGCATCCACAGTGGCAAACATATCCATGTAGCTGTTAATGCTAAGGGTACTATTCCAGAGCTCTACACTGCTTTTGATTACGTTCAGCATTGCTCTTCCAGAATCCTCAAAAGTGACTTGTGATTATCAGTTCTCTATTTATTTGATTGCTTTTAATTAAGTCTGTAATTAATAGAAACTAAGACAGATTGTGCTGCACCATTTCCTTGCAACGAATAAACTTCATGTATGTATGTATATTTAGACTTTTAAAACAAGTTGCACGTGAAAGTTTGCTCAGAAAGTTTACACCACAGCTAGAAGCCTGTATTGAACAAAGTGATGTGTGATACACTGGTGAGAACACTGCATTAAATGCATCAGTAATTCATACCATCAAGCACAGAAAGGCAAGAACTGTCCGAATGCTACAAACAACCCTATGGGAGTTGATAATAGCAACAAGAGAGTGACTTTGATGGTGTGAAATGGCCTATGGTGTGCTGAATCTGTACAATATCCCAGCCCTCGGGTTAAGAAAAGATTCAGACTTCATCCTTTGGTACAAGACAGTTGGATATTTCAAAGACATCTGCCAGATAGCAAAAGCTTCAGACCTCTCTTTTGCCACAGGACTAAGTGCAGGAAAATGAAGAACCCTTACCAACTGCTCTCAGGAAGGCAACAGATACCAAGTGCAGCATACTGTTCCACCTTTCTGTCTGATGTACCTCTGAGATTAGCCATGGGACTAAATAGCAGAGATTACATACAGCAGATAACTCTTTACTAAAGAGAAAACATTCTTATATGTGGATTACTTTTAAGTTATTAATGATTTTCATCATTTTCACCGCCAAGCTTTCTCCTTGTCTCATGAAGAAAAGGCCTGTTGTTATAGGTGCTGTACAAGAGGACACTCCCCAGAGCCCATCAACACAAATATACACACACATTTATGCACAGATGTCTCAAAAGCTAAAGACAACTTATCTTCTAGATACAGCTCATTTCCAAGAAAACAGACCAGCAGCCATATTCCTGTAAACATGGATGCGTCTCTTCAATGTTCTAACTGCATTTTATGTGGTCTCATACTCTGTGCCAGAGAATAATTTAGTCAAGAGAATAAATGAGTCACGTTACAAAAGACAGATGTTTATTAAAATCCACTCTTCCTAAGCTTTTTTTGTTGTTGTTGTTCTGTATTCCCCATGCTTTCTAAACTGCTGCTACTGAGGAATAGGAAATTTCCATCGAGAAAAAGGACTTTGCTCATCTGACATTTGTGGTTACTTCCTGTTTATTGGAGTTGAACTGCTTGGTTGGGGGAACCAGGGTTTCACACATTCAACTCATCGAGCACTGACCAGTCACAGCTCCACCACAGACCAAGGACGTGACATTAGGAAGCCTTCTGGAGCCTTTTTAAGTACATACCTAAAACCAGCAGCCCTCAGGGCAATTCTCTACCCTTAATTTATCCAAGAGACCTAATCCCTCATCCTGGAAATACCTACTGACAAAGTCAGTGAGCCTCGGCAGGGAGAGCATTCTTCTTCATAACTGTTGCCATATGCTGTGACAGTCGAGAAGAGGCCTTTAGACACGTGAAATGAAGTAAGCTAAATTAATTTCTGCCCATTCTTCCCATCCCTCCATTTAGTGTCATTCTTAGATAATCTGGAAGACAGCGTTATAGCGTACTGCAATTTATAAATGTCTCTGAGAGGCACTCCACTGATAATGCTGTTTGAAGCACAGACTCCCAGATTCTTAAAAAACAATCCGTTTGGAATAATATGGTTTAACATTATTAAAGTTCTCCTAGCAATGTTCAAGGCACAAACAACTAGAAATGTGGGTATTGAGATCCCACTGCTAAGAACGGCAATGAGTTGGCATTTATAAGACAGAGATTCTCCCTCAGGCACATTAATAAACATTTTGTTAGAGAGGGCTGATGTGTCTCCTACCAGTTCACTTTCTTCCTCCTCTGCTGTGTCCTTCTTGACTTCTTCTTTCTGGTCTTCAATATTTGCATCAAAATCCTCCATCTCCACCTGTTTCAAAGAACAAGCACAGATTTACATGGCACTGCTGGACTTCCAAGTATCATACTTTTAGATTTTTAGCAGAGTAAGTAGAAGATTCCAAGTTCAAAAAGTAGAGGAAAGAAAGGATTCATCTTGGTAAGTGTGATAAGTAATCTGTATGAATACTGACTCCATTTTGGCTTCCATCAGAACCAAGTTCCCTTCTAGCTACAGAGTGACAAATGTAGGAGAATAGAAATCATCTATTTTTTTTTTCTCCTCACATACACTCTTTGTGCTACCAGTACCTCTAACAGTAAGATGCTTCTCTTGCTTCCTGCACAATCACATTTCAAAAATTAAAATCTCAGAAAAAGGTCTTAAAATTGACATTTATATATCACAGGAATGGCACACTCTACACAGAACATCGAGCCTTTATCTTTTATATATTTAAATAGCACAGTGAAGAATAATACCCCCAGAGATTAACATAATAAAGAAAATGGATGCTTTAAGATATACATCTAACTCTGACAGTCTACTGGAAGACTCTGTGGGGTCCACATCTCTAATGGGGCTTCATGTGTATGCTGTGGAATACCTACAACTCTAAGTAGGTCAAGTTCTACATACCATTAGTAAAACCTTGATGCACACAGAGTAAATCCCAAATCTGCCTTTCTCTGAGACCAGCTGGGAGCTGAGCCCTTTGCTGTCCTCTTCAATATTACTGTTTTCCAATAAAAAGAATTTGAAGATTCAAAAATAACCTCCTGACCTCATGACAAACTGCAAAGAGTAAACCCTCTTCCTACTTCAGCAGTTCACCAGTTTCTAGGACAGGGGCAAGAGCTGCTCTGACAGCAGCCTGCAGCTACAGTACGTTCATGATGACCATACAATTAACATCCTAATTTATTCCCAGAGCTCCTGAAACACCTGCCAATGAAGAATGTGACAATGCAGAAAGCTGGCACACCAGAGATGTGTGTCACAAAACTGCAAATGGTATAAAAACGGAGCATACTTTACAGCAGGTGTAATCTTCTGCTAAATGTTATTTATTTCTTCGTTGCTGCTACAGGCCTGCATTTCTTAAAGCAGGGACTGAGAGGAGTTCCAGTTTGTTTGTTTATTTAATTGAACTACTTCCTCAAATTAGGAGCCAATTAACCCAGTAACCCCAAAGAGTGCTGAGTTTCACCTGAGAGAGCAAAGATGCTCTTTAATTGGTATTCAGTAGTTGCTAAAATCAAAGTGGCTTCAACTGTTGCTCAAAGATGCCTAAACCTGGGCTCCAGAAAGGTGTTAAAGGTGACATGTACCTTCAGGTTTGGGTAACTTATAAGAAGAATGGAGTACACTCATCTGACACAACAATTCTGGCTTTCTACAGTGCCAAGTGTAACCTCCCTCTTCCTCTTTGGATTTTCAGTATTTGTAACTGTAACAAGCAGAGAGATTCTCACCTCTTCGATAGCAGCATCCTGCAGAAGAGAACGAATGTCCAGGCGCATCATGTGACGTGGGGCTGCCTCCCAGTGATCAGACATCTAACAAAAAAGCAAAGAAAAATGAAGCACCTCAATGGAAAATTTGGTTTCTGAGAGCTAAGAAAAAAGCAACTTAAATCAACCCCATGAAATAACTACCAGCTCTTCTTAGAGGAAGAGTGTCAGCATTAGGTAGTCTAAAAGAGGTCAACAGTTTTTCAGTAAGAGCAGACCTGCAAGCACAACGAAACCCATCATTCATCCTAGGACTCCAGATGTATACTGTTACCCTGCTGATATCCTTTAGCTTGCGTCCATGAATATTCCTCTTGGAACACGTCTGGTTATCTGCACTCATTTCAGCTAAGTACACCTAGAAAGAGGAAAATATAGTATTGAGCACTGTAAATCAATTTTTAGAGCTCTTTTTATAACCCTGGTTATATACTCTGCAGTTATGCATTCCAAGAAAGACCACGGCATTTTTCCTCAATGTGGGAGGGACTTTGCATTCGGAAGTTTAGAAATTCCAGGTGCAAGCAAGCACAAATGCTTTTTAGGTTCCATTACCTCAAACCCCTTGGTTTTTGCAGCACTCCAGAACTGTTCAAAGTGTCGCACTCTATCATTGATAGCATCAAGGATAATGAAGGGGAAGAAGCCATCATCCAAGGTCTTTTTGAAAGTTTTAAACATGCTGGTACGATAGGTCTCTTCCATGTCAGCTTCATATTCATACTCCATCACCTTTATCAAGGACAAAAGCATTTAGGACACCTATTAAACTGCTAATATTCAACTGTTGAATGTCATGGCCACAAAGTGTGAGGAAAAAAAAATATCTATCAGGTCAGCTTTTAAGAATTTGTCCATTCTGACCTTAAATTATATTGACTTGCTTTGAAAAGCAGCCCACGGACACCTGACTCTGACAAAGCCCCAGACTGAAATTCTGACTGCCACTGTCTTGTTCCAGAATGTCTCGTTTCTTTGTCAAGATAAGCAACTGAAGTAAAAAGTACCTTCTTTTTAACTTTTTTCCCTGTATCTGGGTCTCTCTCTTCTTTTTCCACTTCAGTGATAAAATAGTCGTCCAGGCTGAGCACTCTTGGTGCAGGTCCTCCACACTCTACTTCCTTATCCTGGGAAGAAAGGAAAAATGAAACCTATACTCTGGCTGTAAAAATTCCATTCTGCTCTAGAGGATCTGCAAAACACTTCTGGCAAACAGCAGTTCCCTGCTCTATATTCAAAACAAGAAGCAAGCAGTGTCTCTCATGCTTGCTGATAGCGGAGGGCATTCACATGCCGCGTGAAGATGTGGAACATGAAATAACAGGGTGAAATTCCAGACAAACAGAAAGAAAACAGCAGAGGAAATGGACATAAAATACACGCAGCTTTACGTAGTGAGTGGTTCTTTACATACCCTAATGAGTTTTGCAACGTGTGTCTTTCCACTGCCGGGCAACCCTCTCATGATGATTACAATCTGAAAGAAAGAGCACGTCAGAAGACAGGATACTGCACTACATTTAACAGAATCTCCACTGCAAAAGTTTTCTGCTAGGAAATGAGGTGCTCTGGGCTCACACTTCTGCATATCATCGAGCAAAGCCTGTAGTGCGCGCGCCTCGCTGCCTGTTTGACAAACCAAGCTGTGAGGAATGGCAGTGGTTTCGCTGAGTAACAATGTATGACAGTAATCATCTCAGCAGCTTATACTGCAGAGGAGCACAGAATGGGTTGGGTTGGAAGGGACCTTTCAAGGTCCAACCCCCCTGAAGGGAGGGTGTTACAGATCTGCTTCAGGTAAAAGTAACTGAATGAAACTTGTCTAAATGTTTTCTATCCCGAATCTTGTTCGTTCTTATTTTACACTCTACATTGCCACATCTCGGACTGTGTAGAGCCAAGACTTTCCTCTGATACACCAAAATCCCAAATGAACACCTCAGAAGAGTCTAAAATACATAACATTACCCTCTAACAGGGATTTCATCTTAGCATTTCCGAGACGTTTACATCTCCTGTGGACTAGTAACAGCTGTGCTCTAGTATTTGCAAAGGAACCACAGCTTCCTCAAATGTAGGCTTGTTAACACTTGTGAGCATTTTATCTGAACACAGACCTTGCAGAAACTGCTTGCTGTTTTCAGAATGCACACTCACCCTCTCTGGCCTGCTATCCCGTCCTGGTGGCTTCAAAATATCATCGACATTTTTAGATTCTGGCTTCCTTTCCACTCGTGGAGCAGGTGGGGGCTGACGGGGTATTGCCGGAGCGGAAATAGGAATTCTTTCCTCAGGATAATTTCTACGGTCACCTTCAAATTCCAGTGTTTGGACAGAAGAATTTTCTTAGTTCAGTAAAATAAAAAGATTAAAGATGTTCATATACAGCTGAGCCAATTTAAACAGACCTTCATTATTTCATGCTAAATTCCCAGAGTTATCCCCAAAGTAATTCCCATTTCTAATCTTGAACCTGTTGCCATCAAAGGCTTTTTTTCAGAATATATAACTGCTGAGTTCCTGATCTTATCCCCACTGAAACAAAACTACATGACATCGCCCCACTTCATTCTCTGCAATTATACATTCTGAACACAGAAATACTGCACATCAAATTAATCTCCCCCCAATCCATCTTCACCTTTGCAAGACTGTATTTTTCATAACACCCTAGCGTGTCTTCAGGATTGAGAAACTGTACCTCCAAACATGGAAGGTCCGTGATCATAGGCTGGACGATCCGTCTTCCGTTCGTACGGTGGTCTTTCAAAACCACCCCGCCTGGAGGAGGGATGGTCTTTCTTGTCACGGTAAGACTGAGTCCTTGAAGGGGTAGTAGGCAGAACCCTGCCAAAAGAGTATTTTGCATTATTTCTAGAATTTCTACTCTGGAGTCCAGAAAGAAATGAACACATACCTCACAGGGTAAATGGACAGCCTGATAATACAGCCTGGACTGTACTGATGTCAGGAGTGTCCAAACCCACACACCTATCGTCTCGGGGATGCCGCTCTTTCTCAAATCTCTCTCGTTCGTAGTCCACAGAACCACGGTCTCGGTGCAATTCCCGCTCTCTCTTGAAATCCCGATGATCTGCGTTGGAATTACCTTGACGCTCAAAATAAGGCTCACGATCTCTTTCTCTGTTGTAACGACCAGGGGGCTCTGAAAGGAGAAGCACATGGAAATCCAAACTCCTAAAGCAAGCTCTGATTCTTAATTCTTATTTCTGAAGGAAAAGCAGCACACCAGAGTGCAAGAAAAGTACATAGAAACATAAGATGTAAGGGCTGGAACCGACTTAATCAGACACTGAATCTCTCTTCCCAACTGTAACACAAAACCACACCGTGCAATCCTACTGAAAGCTACAAAACTGATTTTTTTCAAGTGGCTAGGTCATCAACTGCATTACCCTTCTTGATAACATGAACTGGTCCTCTTAGGGGCCTCTAAGGAAAATACAATGGTTCTAGATTAAACAAGAATTCCTTAGTTTAAAATATGCTTTTAGTGCCTTACAACTTTTCTTAAGAGCTAACTAACTTTCTGAGAGCTAGCCAAGTGCTCCTTACCTTTCTGAAATGTTTGCCTCTCTGGCAGAGGTTCCGGACGCAGGGTTACCCTCTCCCCATATGGAATCTGTTCCACTTTACTGGTAGTTATATCTGGTTAAAAAATAAATAAATAAAGGTCGCAAAGTATCCCTCTTCCATTTCCTTTTCTCTGTCAGAAGATTACAAACATTACAATGGTCTGACTGTTTCAGTAACTCCCGGAACTACTGTAATGTCAGGAATATGAACTGAAACACTCACTTTATATTCCTAACAGAGACCATTTTTCTAACAGCTTTTACTAAAACGTTTACTTAAAGGAATTGATATAGCTTCAATCATGTTATGACAACTTGAGAGAGAGAAAACACAGTCTTTAAACAGCAGTGCACAATTTAAGAGCTTCTTTACAAGAGGATTTCACTCCTGTTAAAAACTGAGAATGAGGGAAGTTAATTCTAGTAAAAAGCAAGTGATTAAGTTTAGCTTTGATAAGCTCTATACCAAAAATCAGAGCTCTTCACTGTTTGTGTGTTAAATGCCTGTTTAGGGTACAGGTCCTTCAGAACTAGGACTTAGTCACCCTCCCTGTCTAGAGGGTCCCTGACACCCATTAGGGGGGATATAAATAACACAAAGGACCGGTCACATTCTGTTTTAAGTGGCACAGTCACACCTAAGAACAGTTACAATCCAAAGTACCTTCTAGCACAGTTATTTCCACACTCAGCTACAAAGAGATCAAGAGGAAGTATTGATTTAAATATAACAGGTTGATGTGATGACATCAGCTGGTGTTTATTGGAAGCAGGTTTGGCTACGCACCATTCCATTCACATTAAATAGCTCATTACCACAGCTCTGAAGAAAACAAATTCGAGGCTGGAGGTTACAGACCCCTTAAATCTGAACTGCTTAGCATTAGACTGCAATTTACACAGCCTACAGGCCAACCTCAGAACATCTCTGGTGTGGTACACTCCTTTAGAAAGAAGCTAGGAGACTAACTAGCTCTCAGCCAAGTACAGCAGCACACCCACCTCGCCCGTGGCCATAATCCACAGTTTGCTGAATCACGGGTGCTTTGGGAACCGGTGGAATAACTGGAGGAAGGGACACTGGCACACCTGACGGAACAGGAGTGTGGACAGCAGGTACTTTCACAGGCGAGGAGACAGGAGGAGGCATCAGTGACTCTTGTTTACACAACTCGTACTCCATATTTGCTCCTTTATCCTCATTTGTGTCCCAGAGTCCGTGGAAAGAATCCTCATCCCAGCGTTCCTGTTCCACAGTAGAAGGTGATGGTTTTAAAGACTGACCATGACTTGGGGTTGTAGTTGGTGTAGCAACTGAAGCATGTGGCCTTGTCATAGGTGTAGCAGGCCTTGTCAGTGGGGAACTTGGTCTTGTCACAGGGGTGGGCTGTCTGAACAACACGGGAGGCTTTATAATAACAGCAGGAGAAGGTTTAATAGCTTGGGCTTCTACTGGTGCCTCTGAAGATAGCTGAGAAGAGACCTAGATGCAGAAAGCACTTTTAATGTAGATCTGTAAACTAACCTTCTCTCATCCTCTCTAAGTCAGTAAGTACAATGGCAATTGGTAATCACATCGTAACCATTTTCTAGTACCTCCAGCAAGATGCTACAGGTAGGAGGACAACATTTCAAGAGCTGGTGACCTGAATTAATTTGGTGTTTCTTCACTATGTGAAGCCTCAAATAGTATTTATTTTCTCCTTCAAAATAACCTTACCAATTCAAGCTCCTGCAGGCCTATCTCAGTTCAAAAGTGCCTACAGTTTTATTCCCAAAGACTCCTGCTGTCTGCAAAGATTCCTGCTGTCTGTGAGAAGGCTGAAAAAGTCCGTAAGTAGGACAGCTTGCTGAGGCACAAAAGGATTGATAAGGTCAACTTCCTTCTGGAAATCACTGGAAAATTTCCCAGAGAGCAGAAACACCTGGAAATCCCTTAATGAAATCAACAGCAGATCAATGTAAGAAATGGTGAGGTCTTGCTCAGTAGAAAAAACAACCAAAACAAATAGAAAAATCCCCTTCGTGAACCAAACATCCCCACAGAATCACATGTGCTGCATCACAGATGCCAAATTACAGGCAGCCTTATCAGCAACACGCACCCAAACTTGCAGCATGGTTGCAGATAGAAAGCTGAAATTTGTAATAACAGTTCAAAGTCACAGCAGAAATCTGAAAGCAGGAATCTCAAGAAAGACAAGAGTTGTTAGAATACATCTAGGCAGATGGATGAAGTAGTCCAAGATACACAATACCAAAGGCACTTCCTAAAGGCATCAACCCACCTGCGGTTCTGGAGAGCAAACCTGTTCCATTATTTTCCTTTATAGACACTATAAACAAGAAAGAGTTGACCTAGGCAAAAAGGAAACTCATTCCCAGCATAACACTGCTCTGGAGAGAGGGACAAACAAAGCTTGGTCTGGCTAAACATCAGACCCAAAGGTCATTATGGCTAATTTTACTGGTATCAGGAACTCTGGGGTTAAGATGGGATGAGGTATAAAGACTGCATTGACTCAGTATCTCCTCCAACAGACATTTACCAAAATTTATTTGTTTTAGGAGGGATTTATAAATCTGAGTTAGCATGACTGCAGTTGGTTGGTTTCTGACAGGGTATGAATTATCAAAAAGCCCCCAAGTAGAAGCAGCTGAGAATGGTTCCCAGAACCAACCCAGCTTGCATCACAACGGGAGACGAAGTCACGGATGTACACAAATGGGAGCTTCCATGCATTTTATTACCAAAGGGTAATGAGAATTCCCAACAGAGACATCAAACAAAGCTAATGCCCACTCTGCACTGAAATATCTCATTTTCTAAGTGACTGACCTTCAAATTTCTCTCGTTTCAAAGCGAAGAAAGCAGAGCAAGATCTCATAACTTAGTCAAGGAACAGGAGGGGCTTCTCATGAGCCTTATGCCCCTGTTTGGGAAGAGCTCACTTCTTCTTGCACATCACCCCACAGCAATCTAGGCTGTTGAATCTCATGTGCTACTGTCCCCAGTGGGTCACGCTCAGGAGACAAGGTGGGCTTAATGAATATAAAAGGCTTTTGAAAATCAAAAGGAGATGCTTTGCCTTAACAGAAGATTGCTGAGGTTGTAAGGGTTGCTGGGGAGGCATTCTGCAGAGATGTCTGACCAGAGTGCAGAACTGATCTGCTACTATTAAAGTAATTACTACCAGCATGTTATTCAGTTAACGTAAGATAAATTTACCTGAAAGGCACCTGGCCTTGTGCTTGTGTTCTGTGATCTTGGAGAGTCCTGCATGGAAATGTCAGGTTTAAATTCTTTCAGCTTCTGTAGCTGTTCTTTTTGCTCTCTGCACATGAATCACAAGAAAGTGTTATCAGTCTGTAGCTCAAATGAAACATTATTCAATAGAGAGGAGACTTTATCAATGTCTATAAAGATCTAAAGGGTGGGTGCAAGGAGGATGGAGCTGGAGTCTTTTCAGGGGTGTTCAGGACAAGGGTCACGGGTACAAGCTGGAACACAGGAGGTTCCATCTAAATATGAGGAAACACTTTACTGTGAGGGTGATGAAGCACTGAAACAGGCTGCCCAGGGAGCTTGTGGGGTCTGCTTCTCTGGAGATACTCAAAACCCACCTGAATGCATTCCTGTGTGATGAGCTCTAGGGAAACCTGCTTTGGTGGGGCACTGGACTAGATAATCTCTAAAGGTCCCTTCCAACTCTGATTCTGTGACTAAAGAAATCACTACTCATGGTGAAAACCCCATATTACACTTGCATCAGGGGCCAAGTCCAAAGAAGAAAAGAACACACCAGGCTTTCCACTGCCAGTCCTGTGATTCCAAAATCCCCATTTCACATCCATCTACCCATGGAGGTATCCAGTGCATCAGCAGCAGCCTTTTTTGATTACAAGTTTCCCCCAAGACATACAGTTATGCTTTTGTGCTTGGCCAGAACCACTTCACTTTGATAGTAAAGGGTAAAGCTGGATACGTAGCTTCTGCCAACACCTTCTGTAACCAAGAAGCCCACTGGAAATAAGTTGGTTTGCACGTCAACAGGATCGAGGCCAAGAAAGCACAACAGAGATTCCAATATTTAAAAAACAAATGGTGATTTTAACATTTGATTCCTTGTTTTATCTCTTAAAATGCTATTTAATATACAACCAATACAGAGACTATGGAGCAGAGACCAGGACCAGCAGCGAATACTGCACCCACTGGATTACAAAGTTCTATTCAGTGTGTTCTCCTCTCCTGGTTCTTTGTTAGCATTTTTGTCTCTAGGTTTTTGACTGCTAACAACACTTTGTTCATATTGTTTTTAAGGATTAAAGTAGCTCCCAAAGAACAACTACGAGCGGGATCCCTCCGTACTGGGCACAACAGAGACCACCCTGACTAGCTCAGAGTATGCTGCTTTATACACATGAAAAGCCAAGCCAGGTGACAGCTTCACCTTTGGAGAGGAGAGCAGTTATACACTACACTACTGGTATTAACTCTTGGCTCAGAAAAAAAACCCACCCCTAAGCCCACTAACTTTTAAGGATACATTAAATGCACCTAAACACGTGCACTAAATCAGAAAGGCAGTATTTGTATAGATGGCATATGATCCATCCATTCTAATATTACTAAATTTACTGAGCCCTAGGACATTTTTGATGTTTAAGAGGATATTCTATGACTTCTTTTGAAATAAATACCTATTAAAGCCTTACAGAGTATAGTAGCTGCTCTCTAAGACATGCAAAAGAAACATACACAGGAGTGTTCAGCTCTGGGGCCTATGTGCAAAAAGATGAGCTTAGGCTGGAGCTCAGGGGAAGAAAAAAAGAGTTAAAGACCTTTGGAAGAAGAGACAGGCAACTCTTGAAGACTATAAAGATGCTGTGAGGTTATGCAGGGAGAAAAATAGAAGGGCCAAAGCCCAGCTAGAACTTAATTGGCCACTGCTATAAAAGACAACAGAAAATGTTTCTATAAATACTTCAGCAACAAGAGAAGGACTACAGTGAATCTCCATCCTTTATGGGAGGCAGGAGGACACATAGTGCAGAAGATGAAGAACAGACTGATGTGCTGAATGCCTTCTTCACCTCAATCTCCTACAGTAAGACCAGTTCTCTCCAGGTACCCAGCCTGCTGAGTCAGACAGACAGGCAGCAGAATGAAGCCCTCATAATCCCAGCTGAAGTGGTGTGCGACCTGCTACTCCACTTAGATGCACACAAGTCCAGATGGGATCCACCCAAGGGGACTGAGGGAGCTGGCAGAAGTGCTCACCAAGCCACTTGCCATCATTTACCAGCAGTCCTGGCTAATGGGGAGGTCCCAGTGGACTGGAGGTTAGCAAATGTGATGTCCATCTACAAGAAGGGCCAGAAGGAGGATATGGGGAACTACAGGCCTGTCAGCCTGACCTTGGTGCTGGGGAAGGTTATGGAGCAGATAATCCTGAGTTCCATCATGAGACACGTATAGGACAAGCAAGGGTTCAAGCTCAGTCAGCATGGGTTTATGAATGGCAGGTCCTGTCCTGCTTGACTAACGTGATCTGCTTCTGTGACAAGGTGACCTGCTTAGTGGATGAGGGAAAGGCTGCAGATGTGTCTACTTAGGCTTTAGTACTATTTCCCACAGCATTTTCCTGGAGAAACTGTCTGCTTATGGCTTGGATGGGTGTATTCTTCACTGGGTGAAAAACTGTCTGGATGTCCAAGCCCAAAGAGTGGTCACAAATGGAATCAAGTCCAGCTGGTGGCCAGTGACAAGCGGTGTTCTCCAGGGCTTAGTACTGGGGCCTGTTCTCTTCAGTATTTTTATCAATGATCCGGACAAAGGGATCAAGTGAACCCTCAGTGAGTTTGCTGATATGAAGCTGGGCAGGAGTGTTGATCTGCCTGAGGGTAGGGAAAGAATGGCAATGAAGCTGGTGAAGGGTCTAGAGAACAAGAGTGAGTGGCTGAGAGAGCTGGAGTTGTTTAGCTTGGAGAAAATGAGGCTGTGGGGAGACCTTATCATGCTTTACAACCACCTGAAAGGAGGCTGTAGTGAGGTGGGGGTCAGTCTCTTCTCCCAGGTAACAAGTGATAAGACAAGAGGAAATAACCTCAATTTGTGCCAGGTTTAGGTTGGACGTTTGGAAAAACTTCTTCACTGGAAGGGTTAAAAGTTGTTAAGCAGTGAAACAGGCTGCCCAGGGTGGGGTCAGCATCTATGGAGGTATTTACAAGAGATACAGATGAGGTGTCTAGGGCATGGTTTAGTGGTGGGACTGACAGTGTTAATGGTTGGACTTGATCTTAAAGGTCTGTTCCAGACAAAACTATTCTACAATTCTATGATTCTCCAGTGTAAGAAAGACATAGACCTGCCCAAGTGGGTCCAGAGGAAGCCCAGAGTCAAGGGGCTAGAGCATCTCTCCTATGAGGACGGGCTGAGAGAGTTAGGCTTTTTAAGTCTGGAGAAGAAAAGGCTCTGGGAAGACCTTATAACAGCCTTCCAGTACTTAAAGGGGGTCTATAGGCAAGATGGGGAGGGACCCTTTATTAGGGAGTGTAGTGATATGATGAGAGTTAACAGTTTAAAACTGAAAGAGGGCAGCTTTAGATTAGATGAACAAGAAATTCTTCACCATGAGGCTGGTGAGACACTGGAACAGGGTGCCCAGAGTAGTTGTGGATGCGCCATCCCTGGAAGTGTTCAAGGCCAAGCTGGATGGGGCTTTGAGCAACCTGATCTAGTAGAAGGTGTCCCAGCCCGTGGCAGGGAGGGTGGAACTAGATGATCTTCATGGTCCCCTAAACCCCAAACCATTCTATGAATCTATTCTATGCAATGAAGCTGTTACTGTGAAAATCAAGGCACGAATTAGCAAAGGAGCACCATCTCCACAGACTGGGATTCCCACCCAAAGTGACAGAACCAGGCAACTCACCGAAGCATTTTGAGCTCCTGGGCAGCCTTCAGAATTATCTCATGCTGTCTTTGGCTAAGAACCATCACTCCTCCCAAGGACTGGTCAGAGTCCAGGCTTGAATCTGCTCCCAGCATATCAGAGGAATGTGAAGGTGGAGGAAGGGATGAATCTGAACGATCATCCAAAGACCGCATTCTGTCTCCATCATCTGGATACCACCTGTCTGACAACCGCTCCCTCTCCCAATCAGTCCTTTCAGGAAGGTAGTCTGGTTTCTCCCGCCACGTGTCATATCTCTCTGGATACTCTCGAATCCTCAGCTCCCCCCTGTCTCGGAGGTCTCTGTCATAATGATCTCTGCTCCTATCCTCCCTCCACCTATCTTCACGGTATCTGTCCAGAGGTGGAAGAGGTGGTAATGGTGGTAGAGGAGGGATATCCAGGTCACGATTCCCCATTTCTCTATCATCCACAGGTCTCATGTCCCAGTCTCTATCCCATTCTCTGTCTAAATCTTGATCATACATATCTGAGGACCTTCCAGTCCTATCTAGATCTCTCTCTAGTTCCCTTTCTCTCGGCCTTTTCCAGTCATCCCACCATGAATCTCTTCGGTCATGATCAGATGATAAAGGAGGTAACGGTGGTAGGGGAGATAATGGAGGCAATGAATGTTGGGATTGCAGCCTGTCATCTCTGTCATATGCATCTACAGAATCATCCTGATAATCAGAGTTGTGATCTCTCCAGTATCGTTCTCTTTCCCAGTCATCCAATCGCTCATGCTCCATAGAAGGGTCATCTTGACTGTCTAACGGAAATTCCTCCTGCATTCTGTCATCCTCATGACCCCAAGAACCCCTGAGTGCCTCATCTCGATGGTACGGAGGCAGTTTGTCAGGGTCATCTCCTAGGTGAATTGGTTTATCTATGTTGTCTGCTTCAGATCTTCCTGCTTCCCTCTCCCGGCTACCCGGCCTCCTGATAGGCCCCCTCTCGTGGCTACCTGCCTGCCTGAGCGGGCCCCTCTCCCGGCCACCCGCCGGTCTGAGCGGGCCCCTCTCCCGGCTACCCGCCCGCCTGAGCGGGCCCCTCTCCCGGCTTCCCGCCCGCCGCATGGGCTCCCTCTCCCGACTCCCTGCCCGCCTGACTGGGCCTCTCTCCCGGCTCCCTGCCCGTCCCCTGTCCCGGCTGCCTGGCCGCCCCACTAGCTCTCTGTCTCGGCCAGAGAATAGCCTCTCGTGGCTGTCTGACCTGCCACCCAGTCCTCTCTCTCGGCTGCCAGACCGTCCATCTGGTATCCTCTCCCTGCTGCCTGACCGCCTATCTGGCATCCTCTCCCTGCTGCCTGCTCTCCTGAACATCCCCCTGCCACGGATGGATGCCTGCCTGGCTTGCCCTCTACCTCTGTAAACGTATCCTCTGCCATGGCCTTCATCCATCCTGCCCATTCCCCGGCCATGACCATCGTCCATCCTGCCCATTCCCCAGCCACCGTCCATCCTGCCCATTCCCCGGCCACCGTCCATCCTGCCCATCCCTCTGCCACCGTCCATCCTGCCCATCCCTCTGCCACGGCCCATTCCCCAGCCACGGCCATCCCCCTGCCCTCTGCCACGGCCGTCATCCAGTCTGCCCTGGCCCCTTCCTCTGCTTACTGGTCCCTTGCCTCTATCTTCATGCATAAATGGCCCTTTCCCTCTGCCTTCTGGTCCAGATAGCCCCTGGGTGCTATCTGAAACAATCAGCTGGTCGTCCGCGGAATCCAAATCCTGATTTCCTGGGACAGGGGTTACCGCACCGCCTGCCCTTGCGGTACCCGACTGCAAAGCTATAGGATTACTAGAAAGGGATGTGGATTTCTGGTTCTGAGTAGGTGGAGTGGGGGCTTTGGGCTCTTCTGCTTGCTGGTTAGGATCGTGTGAACTCCACGTCCACTTTTTAGGAGGGTCTGAAATCGTTTCTTTGACTTCAGGTTTGGCTGGTTCCTGCTGACTGTTTGTCAGTTCCTCATTTGGCTCAACGGGTCCTGCACTCTGTGCATCAGGAGTTGACTGTGTTCTGCTTACAGGCTGTTGATTGACAGCTACATCTGTAAAAGGTTCTTTGTTTTCTGACTGCGAGTCTGTCTGCGACTGCTGCTGCTGTCCCAAATGAGGCCTGGGTCCCCTCCACCGTGGGCCACTAGGTCGGGAACCATGTCCATGTGATGCATTAGTTGAAGTATAGAACTGTGCTGCTGGTCCTCGTGGGATACTCCCCCATCTACTTGAAGACTGTCCATCTGTATTCTGTCGGTCAAAACGGGACCTGTATCCTTCTGAGCGCTGGGAGTCAAAACGAGGGCCTCTCTGTCTGGAGCCTTCAAATTTATCATATCCTCTTCCTCGAGGTCCATCAAATCTACAGATGACACAATAGCAATTTTAGTCAAATGAACATGTCAATTTAAAATCCTCTAAGAGACTTTAATCCCACCCCCAAAGTCACTCCTCCTGATGTGCCTTCAGATCAATCCCCAGTGCATCAGTGAAGAAGCACAGAGCCAACCTCTTCAATATTATTCAGTGAAGACCAGTTTAAGCCACAGGCAGTTTATGTAATTCTAAAAGCAATTTGCCACAAGCATCTCAGGACTGAAACCTGACTAAGAAAGCTGGCAAACTCATTTGGCAAAAAAAGGTTTCGACTTCTGTTCAGCAGAAGTTTTGCTGCAATCAACAACTCTTGTTGAAGATTTGTTTTAGTAGCATGCAATGAGCCTGCTGAACTATGGTGACAAATGCCATCTAGAAAAGATCCTTTCAGAAAGTGCACCAACTGATAACGCTCAGTTCCATGCAAGATAATACGCCTGAAACATAAATATTTTCAGCACATCACTTTTAAAATTCCTTTTAAGAGCATCTACAGCTGCTATTGCTGCATCAATGGAAACATTCAAGATGATCTTGGGCAGGACTCTGAGCAACACAATCTAGTTGAAGATGACCCTGCTCACTGCAGGGGTGTTGGACCAGATGACCTTTAAAGGTCCCTTCCAACCCAAACGACAGTATGGACATTAATTCACTACAACCTAGTTACCAACAGCGGTTGACTTGTTGCAGAACTTATTCTTTCAGTGATCAATTTACCAAAGAAGATCATTTATACAACCTCAAAGAATTTTAATAGACCTGATAAGTTAAGACATAAACTGCCTTCTTTGCAGGTAGGGGCAGGTCAAGATGAATGGGAAGAGGAAAAAAAGAATCATAGAAGTGTCTGGGTTGGAAGGGACCTCTAGAGAGCATCTGGTCCAACCCCCTGGCTGAGAGCAGGGACATCCCCAACTAGAGCAGGGTGCTCAGAGCTCTGTCAGCCCCACCTTGAATGGCTCCAGGGATGGGGCCTCAACCACCTCCCT
>JANHFX010013395.1:0-12090 GCA_027560015.1 Chloroceryle amazona | reverse complement strand
GATACAGGAAGATTGTTCCTTCTGTAAAGGCTGTAGCTCAATTAACAAGATAAAATAAATAAATAAATAAATAAACAAAACAAACAAGGAAAAAAGTGTGCTTTGAGGAAATCTCAGAGATTTAACTCTAGAGTCTGCTATAAAACTTTCCATGTTTGACATGACTAAAAATAGCATTTAGCTTTTTATCTGCCTGTACCTTACCTTTTATTTCCAGAGCCTCTTCTGGGCAGACTTTGTCAGAGCAACCCTTATAGTGGTACCCATAAGCACTACCTTGTTCAGCAGCAGTGATCAAGCCTAAGAGCTGCACCCAGCCTGTGAGTCAAGAAAGACTTAACTGGGACAAAGTTCGGAAAAAGACTTTGGGGAGAAGTGAGTTGAGTGGTACAGCTTTACTTCTGGGATAGGAGAGGTTGTAAGAGTCTGTAGGATCCGGTGACTAAAAGCCTGCACCAACCAACAGAGTTGATCAAATGGCCTGAAAAACACACATTGAACCTGGGGGTAGGCATAGGCACACCAGAGCATTCTCTTCCATCTCTCTTCTCAGTCTTCTTTCTTGCTCTTGGAAGCATACCAGCCTCAAAAAAGAGAATGTCTTTTTTCTGTCTGACTTGCAAGTATTACTATTGGAAAATTTAGTGTGTTATATAGTTACTGCAAATGCAATGCCTAAATATAATTGTAGCAATACCACCAATGTAGCAACAACTCCAGAAACACTTGAAACTGCATTTCAAGAGAGGTCTTAAAAACAAGATGAGTGGCCAAAAACAAGTACTCCCTCACACTTGCCTCCCTTCTTCCCACCCATGGTGACCTTGCAATACTCATCCTTGTTTCCTTCTGCTTTTGCTCTAACAACCTCCAGCAGCTTGATGGCTTTCTGATAAACTGTGAAGAGTCTCTCCTAGGTGTTGAGGAGGTCTGCTTGCTCTGTAGGCATCTCTGAGGCTTGGCTTCATTTTTGACATAAACAGGCCTCTGCAACTGCTGCAGTGCATCCTGACTTCCCCCAGCTCTCTTTCCTGCCATCTGTGCAAGTTCAGGTTTCAGAGCAAGCACTGCTTCCTCCCCATGGTTTTCTCTGACTTCATGAAGTAGAGCCAAAACAGGGGGAATGTGACAGCCAGGTGCCCAGATGCTCAGCCACAGCATTTTGATGAATGCTACCACACATTACATACACAATAAGCTGTGAACACACAAACCCAGTTATGATAATTTATTATATTTACCCTGAAGTGTGGTGTATTTCCAGTATACTGAAGACCCGAGGAGGTGATATGGCTGAAACCAAGCAACCACTACAGCAAAATCGAACCAAGCCAAAAAACCCAGACACCTCCACTTACCATTCTGAGACTATTTCTTAAAAAAATAGCCATGCCATATCTTATTTCTTGGCCATAATTCTCAAAGAAGGACACATATAAACATCCCAGGAACTAAAATCCTTGCTGAAAATTAAGGACTCAAGACATTAGACCCATTATGACCTTCCTGATGTTCCCTCCCTTCTGTACAGTGGTCAACACTTCTTCCCTCCTTGTATTGCCCAGAATGCAACTGCACTTTATCTACTCAGTTAACGCAACTAAATATAAGTAAAAGCAGTCCTGTAGAGCCCACATTTAGCCTAGTTTTATATATAGCTCACAAGCTTTTCCGTATCCCTCCTGGCCATTTGAGGCTATGCATCTGCAAGCAGCTGAGCTCATCTGACAGGTTGCTGTTGTAAAGGAAGTGCTTGCTCCACCTTCCCATCTCCTAGCCTGGGGCCCTGGCACTCCTCAGACCTTTCCACAAGTAGATTAAACCATGTTGAGGGTTTGGCTTTTTTAATTGTTGAATTTAATTGCTTGGGGAGAAGTTGGCACAAGGTAATAGGAGAGTTAGAGCCAGTGTGTTGTTGGGTTGCCTTGTCTCGCTTCACAGTAGTCTGCCATTAGCATCCTAGTCAGATGAAGGATATTGTCTCTCTACACAGACTTCAGAGGAGGAGTGAGGATGATCAACACATTATATAAGACAGTGTCAAGGTAAGTGGTGATCTGAAATCTTGAGGTCAAAAACAAAGTATCCATAAAATATTCCTCACACAAACATATCCTTAACACACAAAATTCAGTGGTAAGAGGACAAATTACATGAGATTATGGTTCCTACTGACCTTTCAAAAATGTAAGAAAACTGGGTAAAACAGGGAAAAAGCCCATTGGTAGGATTCAGGATTTGGGTTTGGACTTAAATCTAATTTTAAAGTGTCCCTCCTGTCTTTTAGTCCTGAAAGCACAGGAAAATAGACCCAGAATTAAGAGCTTCCAGAAAAAGAAAATGAAGCCTTTACTCACAAACTTAGTTTAAGGTACTTGATGGTTTATCACATCTGTATTTCCATCAGAAGTTGCTGCACTAACACTGCTTTTTTGTTCCACTTAATCCTAAACAGCTATTGGAAACCTTTTGAATTTAGATATTGCATCAACAGTGGGTAAATAGAGCAGCTCTTGGGTCCTGGCATGGGACCAGGATGAGGTCAGATTTGCTACAGTAACAAAAACTGTCAGAATTTGGAAAATTATTTGACAGCAACAACTGTATAACCACTGACACTAGCTGACTGCACTCAAAGGCAGTTGTACTGTAAGAGTCAGGGCATTTATTTTCTTGCTTTTTGTCATTCTCTTTCTTCAACTCTTTATGCACCACAATTTCTATGGGAGATTATTTCAGAACAAATGCACTGAGCTGGAACAAATCATGTGACTGTAGTTGCTTCATTCAAGAATTAACTGGAAAATATGTTCTACTGTAAGCGATGATGTGAAACTGTCTACTACACAGAAAAACACAGTGAAAAGGATTCTCCAGTGTTAGGCTCTTACTTTCATTTTTCTCTGAGTGGTACTGCTTTAACTTCTCTCTAGGGTCCAGATCTGAATACATTATTCACAGTTTCAGTAACAACTCCCACTGTGGCTAGGAAAGAAGTCACTTGTATCTCCCTAACTCTGCTGGTCCAACAAGCAAGCACAGTGCTGACACTGCACTTTCTAACAGCCTTGTGATTTCAGTTTTTTTTTTTTCCTTTTTCTGGTTGTTTTTTGAATCCTTTGGGATGCTTCAATCCCTTCCAATCCCCCATTTCTGTAGAATCCAAGATGAACATGCTGTCAGTAAGTATGTATGGTCCTCCAGATGTTTTCAGTCAATGTCCTAGCACAGACATGTTCTTGAAGCTGCCAGCAGGCAGAACAGCATGAGTCACAGTGAATGGACAGGAGCACTATGGCAGTTTAAAATAGTTTCTTTCTCCCAAGAGAGATTCATTCCCAAGGTCACCTAAAAAGGGCTGCAAGTAGGTCTCTTTTGTTTTGGACTCTGTATCTTTATATTCCTGATTTATTTGATGCTTCTCAGCTCTATCTTTCACTAGCCTTTTTGTGTTTTTTTCCCTTTTCCTTCACTCTTTGTTTCCTTATAGGCCTATGCTGTGCCAATGAGAGTGCTTGTATGCCAGGAAACATGTCCCAGTTGCATCCCAAGCCTGTATCTTGGTGAGATACAGGTATGTTCTCCCTTTTCCCCCAGAAGGGAATGCCATGCTCTCTCAGATGAACCCATGTGGACTCCAGCAAGGATGAGGACTGCTAGGCATTATGTATGGAGCTAAAGTCCTTGCTGGACAAAATGTATGCCTATTGCAGAAGGAAGCAGCTTCTATACAAATAATTGTGACTCTTTGTTCCAAAGTAATTTTCACTACAGGCAAAACTACAGGCTTGGGGAAGAGTGACTGGAAAGCTGCTGAGTGGAAAAAGACCTGAGAATGTGGGTTAAAAGCTGGCTGAAGATGAGCCAGCAGTGTGTCCAGGTGGCCAAGAAGGCCAACAACATCCTGACCTATATCAGAAATGGTGTGGCCAGTAGGACTAGGGAAGTGATCATGCCCCTGTACTGTCCAAAGAATGTCAACGAAGATGGTGAAGCATCTACAGCATAAGTCTTATGAGGAGTGGTTGAAGGAGCTGGCATTGCTTAGCCTGGAGAAAAGGAGGCTCAGAGGAGACTCTCTACAAATGCTTGACAGGAGGTTGTAGTGAGGTGCGGTTCAGTCTGTTCTCCCAAGGAGCAAGTGACAGGACAAGATGCATCAGGGGAGTTTTATATTAGATATTAGGAAAATTTCTTCAGTGAAAGGGTTGTCAAGCATTGGAACAGACTGCCCAGGGAGGTGGTGGAGTGGTGGAGATTTTAAATAACTCCATCCCTGCAGGTATTTGAAAGATGTATAGATGTGGTACTGAGTGGCATGGTTTAGTGGTGATCTGACAGTAGTTCTGGATTAACGGTTTCCTTCCTGAAGGGCCTGGACATTTCTTACACCACTGCCCAGACCAGCTGACTACCATGGTCTCTCTTTTCTAGCACAGCATGTGCTGTTGCAGCCCCAGTGCAAGGGAGCATCTTGACAGCTCTCCCCAGCCCATCACAGGAACTGGAGAGCATGAGCAGGACCATCACTGTCCAATATGTCTGGGCAGCCAGGAGGAGGCCAGCTACATGATACCATGCCCCCACCAGTTCTGTTACACCTGCATCCTGTGGTGGGTAGACAGCAATACCCCTCTGCAAGCAGAGGATCCTCTCCATCGTGCACTCAGTGCAGGTGGATGATGACTATCAGGATCAAGTCATCACACCCCCTGCAGAGACATTGGTCATCAGGCACCAGGCAGGAGCAGCTCCTGGCCATGCAGCTGCCCACAGCCCTGCAGCAAGACAATCAGAGCCTGTGCCGGTGGTGCACAGGGCTCCTCTGGGCAGCCTCCAGCCCAGGGCCTGGGCATCCCTTTTCTGCAACCGCCCAGCCCACCGAGCCCTCCTCCAGCCCCTCCAGACCTGGGTGTGTCAGGAGCTGGGACGGATCTCTGGCCATCAGCATTAGTGGCTGACATTGTGGAGGACCTCCTCATGCCCTTCCTCATGCTCTTCAGGCTGAATGAAGATCATCTGGTCCATATGCTGGAGGCCTTCCTCCACAACCGCACAGCGACAGTTGTGCACCAGCTTATTGACAATGCCATGCAGCGGTGCAGCCGAGAGGCCCAGCGTCTGCTGGTCCTGGCAGACAGCTGTGCGGGCGGGGGGTGGCAGGGCAGCCCTGTCACTGGCCCCAGCACCGTTCACTCCCACCAGATCTTCCACACCCAGCCCAGCTCTCTCCAGCAGCCCTGAAGGAACCAGTGCAGATGGCCACACCAGCACCACACCAGCTACCCTCCAGGGGCCCCAAGGAAGCAGGAAATGCCCCAGGACAAGCCCAGGGAGGCTGTGGCACATCCATCTACCTCCATCAACGGCAG
Organism: Chloroceryle amazona; assembly: GCA_027560015.1. Lineage (NCBI taxonomy): Eukaryota > Metazoa > Chordata > Aves > Coraciiformes > Cerylidae > Chloroceryle > Chloroceryle amazona. The sequence continues at coordinate 6,718 of JANHFX010013395.1, read as the reverse complement.
GGAAGGCTCCCCTGGGCAGCCATGGTGGCTCCCAAAAATGAGGGCTAGCAACCCCAAGGCCTCTTCTCCAGACAAGAAGAAGCCACCCCACCAGCAGCACTAGAAGAACAACCCAAGTGCTGCCAAAACCAGGGCCAGGCCAGCAGCTGGAGCATGCACCAGCCCTCAATGGCACCCACCCCTCTAAGTCTAATTATTAGGCAGTGAAAAAAAATAAAGGCCTGAAAACTGCAGAAAAAGTCTTTTTGTTACTAACAATGCAGATGGCCTTGCCGTCACTACCTCTACTGCTTTCTCCCCCTTTTCCTGGGGCTATGCCCACCAGTTTCTCTTGACATCCCTAGCAGAATGCCATAGGGCTTCTCACTTTGGCCTTGCACATCCTCATTGCCCTGCCTTGAATATCATGGGGCTGGACCTGTGCTCTCTGATCCCATCTCTCTCCAGAACACAGCACCAGGGGTCTTGGCCTTTTGCAGGGTCCCTTTCCCTCCAGCAAATTGTCATGTCACTTGTCTCTCTGCTCTTGTAGGGGTCATTTTCCTGATCTGAGTGCCATGGGGCATGGCCCTATGGACCTGAAGGGACTTTCACATCCCCAACCTCCTTCTTTGTTTATTAGTACAAGGTCCAGCATCACACTTCTCCTCACTGGCTCCTCCACCACCTGTGTCCAAAAATTACCATCAATGCACTGCAGGAACCTCCTGGACTGCGTGTGCCTTGTTGTGTGGCCTTTCAAGCAAGTATCAAGGCAGTTGAAGTCCCCCAAGAGAACCAGGTATTGTGATCCAGGCAGGATATAGACAACTTTCAGGTGTCTGTAAAAGGCTTCTTGGATTTACTCTTCCTGATCAGGTGGCCTGTAGTGAACACCCACTATAGTTTCACACATTTTAGCCTCCCCCTTATTTTATACTCATAAGTTCTTGATTCATTCTTCAACCCCCCCCTAAGCAGAGCTCAACACATTCCAGTTGCTCTCTCACATGAAGAGCAATTCCACCACCTCACCTTGTTGGTCTGTCTTTCCTAAAGAGTACATAGACATCCATGACAGCTTTCCAGTCATGTGAGCTACCCCACATCTCCATAACTGCAATGAGATCATGGCCCTGCAACTGAACACCAATCTCTTGATCTTCCCATTTATTCCCCATGCTGTGTGCATGTACGGGCATTTCAGAGAGGTAATTAAGGAAGGTTTCCCCTGGAGGGGTGGAGGATCCACCATAGCCACACACACCCTTGAGGCAGTCAGCCTTCTAATTCTCATCCTGGGAGGCAGCTAAGGAACATTTGTCACTGCCCTGGTTGGTCTGGCTTATTCCACAGTCAGTGCATGAGCATTGCCATCTTCCACCCCGTCCCCACAGTCCCTCAGTTTAAAGTTTGCCTCACTGAGTTGGCCACCCTGCTGCCTCTCTTTACCTCTTCTAGACAGGTGGACTCCATCCCTTCCAGGGTTGGAAGGTTATCATCATCAAAGAATGCCCTATAAAAGCCCAAAACCTCACAATGGCACCAGCCGTGTAGACAGGAATTGATACAGTTTCTTTTTTTTCTAGTACATGCTAATGTCAGAGGCAGGACAGACTTCTTTAGACCCAAGTCTCACCCAATGGGAGATGCTGATTTTTCAGCACAGATAGACTACATCTAGGAGTCAGTCTTGGGATGAGAGGAGGAAAAGAAACAAAAGACAGATGCCTCTCATGACTAAGTTTGAGATATCCAAAGATGAAACAAACACATAGTAGTAGGTAGTGCCAGGTAGTTAGGTAGTGCCAGAAGCTTGACAGCAGTATCAGAGCAGGAAGAAAGTAGTTTTACATGCAAACACACTGTGAAAACAGTGGTTCATCTGAGGGTGAAGACATTTAACAGTGAACAGTAAGTTCTGTTGCTGCAAAGGTTTTGCCAAAAGGATTAGCACTTTCTACAGGCAAATGATGCACTTATTGACCTTAGATGTTAAAGTACATTAAAGCTATTTCACAAAAATTGAAGAGGTTCCTAAAGTATATGCCAGAACTGACCCAGGAATCTGACACTTAAGAGATGAAGAACGGTGAATATATTAAAACAGGGAAGTAAGACAAACTCACAGTTGATGTCATGTGCTAGGTACTTCATTTAGCCAGATGTCAGGAAAAAATACCCTTCAACATAACCCTCCCCACAAAGAACTCCAGGTCCCAACATAATGGATATGCATTGGACAAACTTGCAGGTAGCTAATGACATCAGTAGCCATTTTTAGGACTGTAATAAAAGCCTGGAATTTTTGATGGAGAAGGGGAGAACAGCACTATTCTAAGTTAACAGGACAGTAACAGAAATAGCCTCTGTGGGATACAGCAAAGGAAAGACACTTGCCCAGAAACCCTGTGAAGGCCATTCAAAGTTATTTACACTAAAAAATTCAGTTAAATTTGACTCCTATCTTCTAGTCTAAAAATTATCCTCAAGAGCCTCTGGTGGCCAAATATTTCTGTCTCCATAGCCAAAGGTGAGGAAAAAAAAGGAGCAGAGCACGGTGCATTTCACTTTTCATGCACATAACATAGAAGAGATTATTAAAGTTTCCTCTGCAGGTACTACAAACGGGAAGTTGTCTAGTCCAAAGCATATGTATTATCTATCACTATACATGAATAAATAAATATAGTCACTGCAATTCTGTGGTTGCCAGAAACAGTACAAATCTGACAAGAGCTTACAACAAGTTCATCTTCAGAATGAGCTGTGATTTGCCAGCAGCATCACACTCATCTCTACTAGTTGCTACTGCAGTTACTTCTGAGATACTAGATTTGTTTCATTCCTTTTTTGAAGAGACTTTTCCATTCCAGTGCATTGTCTTGTGATGGCACTGACAGTGCCAACAATACAGAAATAATTAATTAATTTAACAATGAGGAAAAACTCACTAGAGTTTTACATAAGCTGCAGAATTTAAATTATTATTAATACAATAATCAATTACACGCATTGTTCCTCCTAGACAGGAAGACCAAAATCAGAGGGATGAAGTCACTATTCAGTTTGCTTTACTCCTCAATATGGAAATAGATCAGATTTTTAGTAAAGTGATTTTAAGTCACAATACACAAGTCTAATAGAAACAAAGCATATTCCATATTAAATTAGTACATACCTAAAAGTTGAACTTTAACAGCATTCATTAAGTATTTTATGCATTCTCAGTTTTCTTATTCTGACTTCTCAACTATTAAGAATTTATGACATGTTCACTTACCTGGAAAGAACATTATTTATATTATATAAAAGTCCATACTTATGCTCTGCCTCAAGTGAGATTGAAAGAACATCTGCCTGAGGGAAAGCTGAAGACTGAATGATCTGTTGAGATGTAATTGAAGCACTGCCATTCTCCTGAAGAATTTCATTTTCAAAATTTTGGTTTACATCTCTGTCATGATGAGGACTGTTGCTGTTACACAGGTTAAAGGATACATTATCCTGTTAAAAATAGTTATATATGTTACAAAGTTTAAAAGTAAATACCATTCACAAGTGTCTGCAAGTGCTGCAATTCAGAGATTCTGATTAAGTTAAATGTAGACACTCTGTACTACCTTGGGGGTAATTTTGTTCATATTCGAGAGTTTGCAATACCTGGATACTACAGAAATCTTAAGTTAAGCCGCTGATCAAGTAATGTAGAAGCAACTCCCATGCTCTGCCTGAAACTTTCTATGGAGTTTCAAAAGTATCTTAAAATTCAAACTTATAGAAGCTGCCTTTTATACTTACTTAGAGAAGTAACAGGTTGTGTGTTGGGCTTACAATGTTCCTAATTAAGTATCATGTCAGGAGAAGTTTGAAAATGTAAGAGTTCTCCAGTTTACTTAGTGTAAGGGACAGCTTTCAGCCACCACACCTCAGCCAGCAAATTCATCTGCCAGAAGTTCAGAATAATACTGCTCTTTAAATTCAGACAACAACCTTCCCTACACACACACATTCACCACAGCTTCTCAGGCTTTGTTAACAGCACCTGTACTTACTAGCCATGAAATAAGATCTAGGGAGAAAGTTTATTTAGAAAGCAGACTGTTTAGGTTCACTAAAACATTAAAAGGTCTTTAATCCTATAAACCAGACATGTTTCTTTTTATTCTATTCATGCAGCAACCCGTAAATCTTGTTTAGTAATGAGCAAAAGAGCCTCAGAAGTCTTACCAACTGTAAAAAGAAAGGGGACAGTATGGTAATTATCTAGTTTACATCTTTTGACAACAAAATCCCTAAACTCAGCATATAACAGCATTATCTACAGCAGGAGGCAATCATGCAATCAGCCAGTTCTGCACTCGTAAGAAACTATACTTCAAAGTTCAGGATGAAGACCATCATCATACTTTTCCCTCCCACTCAGTGGTGTCTGCTTCCAGAAATTTCAGAATGCTAAGCAAGAATTTTTTAAGAACAAGTAGCCCAGTAAACATACATTCAGCTGCTCAATCACGTGCCTGAAGACTTCTTTTCAGATCATCAAAATTCATAAAAAGACTAAACAATTTTAATACATACAGGCAAAAATAGCTTCTTCCAAGCATGATTCAGTTTCTGAACTGAATGTTATTTCAGAGGTTTGCCATGTTACTTCAGAGGTAAAATCTATTACTCAAACATTAATATTTATCAACAGGATCACATTATAGAAGACTGTAGTGCAGTTACCTCCCCATCCACTCAGTTGTACACGATGTCTTCTACTGATGATCTTTAAAAAGCATGTTGGAAGTAGGACAACTGTTAGTTACATGATTTGTTTAGCAACTTTTCACACCTGTTAGTGCAAAAGGAACAACAGGGAAAAGAAAGCATGTACTTACCAACAACTACCCCAGGCTACATATATACATGTTACATATACCTATCCAAGGACATTACAGATTCCACTACTAAAAGCCTTTTTGTTTCTTTTTAAATACACTTGCTTCTGGAAAATCAGCTGTGTACAATAAGATAACCAAATACATTTGACATACGTGTCATAAGGACATCATAAACTCAAGATAATCTCAGGCACAAAAACTCCCACCAAATACATGTACTATTCTCAGAATTCTCAAGCTCAAGACAGTGCTTCTCAATATTCTTTTATTCTTAAATCAAAATCTTTCTGTATTTCTTAAATACACACAATTAACATTACCCCCAACATGCATATCAGGATGCTCAGCCACAGAATGCCTAATGGAAAGATGCAGGCCTTTCTTAACTCACACATACAGCTTAGCTGTACAGTTCCAATAGAGCCAGTTTTATTTTGCCTGAAGTAGCAACAGGGTCAGAAAAGACAATCTTACTTTTATAAGCAATGACCAGTGGCACTATTTCTTTATTCATGTATCTGAATAAACCTTCCTTAAAACCAACCTGACTGATGTCATTTATGATGTTTTTTTGTTTTGCTAAAATACTGTAAATCTCTCATGTTCAGTGAACAGGATCATAATCATCTCATCCTGATTAATACAACACTTATCTTCAAGTCACTCAAACTAGGTATGATAATTATGCTTATAGCTTGCTAGTGGCTGGTAGCACTGACACAAATATCCTCTCATGCCAACCAAGCACCGCATAAACCAATCCAGTGAAAGAAACCTCTCACACATACTATATACAGACAGTTTAGGCCTCCAAGTACTCAGTTAAGAAGGAAAAACAAGTTCTTTACCACAGAATGTTAGGGGTTGGAAGGCACTTCAAAAGATCATCCAGTCCAACCCCCTCGACAGAGCAGAATCACCTAGAGTAGGTCAACAGGAACGTGTCCAGGTGGGTTCTGAATGTCTCCAGAGAAGGACACTCCACAACCTGGTCCTGCATTGCTGGACCTTGTATTAAGTAATAAAGAAGGACTGGTCGGGGACATTAGATAGGGAACAGCCTTGGCAACAGTGATCATGATGTGGTAGCGTTTAGTATTATACAAGGTGGAAGCAGAGCAATAAGCAGGATTACTACCCTGGACTTCTGCAGGGCTAACTTTGAACTCTTCAAAGATCTACTTGCAGGAATCCCATGGGCTAAGACTTTGGAGGGTAAAGAAGCCCAAGACAGTTGGTCAGCTTTTAAATACCACTTCCTTCAGGCCCAAGATAGGAGCATTCCACTGAATAAAAAACTGAGTAGACATGCTAGGAGACCTTCATGGATGAGCAGATCTTCTGAAGGAGATTTAAGGAAGAAAAAATGTACAGCTCATGGAAAAAGGGACTTGTCACTTGGGAGAATTACAGAGAAGTTGTCAGAGCACATAGGAAGGAAACAAGGAACTTAAACTGTCAAAGGAAGTCAAAGAGAATAAGAAGGGCTTCTTCAAATGCATCGGTGCTAAGAGAAAGAATAGGGACAGTGTGGGGCCACTGCTGAATGAGGCGGTAACCCTGATAACTGAGGATGCAGAGAAGGCAGAGTTGCTGAACACCTTCTTTGCTTCAGTCTTTATTCTTAAGACCTGTGAACTCCACTCCCTGGTTAAGGACAGAGAGCTTGGGGGAGGGATGACTCTCCACTGGTCAGTGAAGACTGGCTGAAGGACCACTTACACAAACTGAATATTCTTAAGTCCATGGGCCTTGATGAGATGCACCCAAGAGTGCTGAGTGAATTGGCTGATGATGTTGCCCTACCACTCTCCATCATTTTTGCAAAATCATGGCAAACGGGAGAGGTG
>JANHFX010013392.1:1116-30160 GCA_027560015.1 Chloroceryle amazona | reverse complement strand
GAGGAGCGCGGTTCCCGCTAGGGAGTGGGAAGCCCCCAACGAAAATCGTGGGTTTTTAGAGTGCACCCCCCCCCCCGGGGTTTGGGGGGGGGTTTTAGGGAGTTTGGGGGGGGGGGGGGGGGGGGGAGCGGGCTAAGAATAGCATCGTCCACGTTTCGTAGCATGTGTAAAGTGCTCTGAGTGGCTTTGCATGTGCCCTGCACACGGGCGCCTCTGGAGATGCTACTTTAGAGGGGGGCTCTTGGTGTTCCTCGCGGTTGCTGACAGCTCTTGCAGGTGTCTCCTTGGCTCTGGTGAGAGGAGATAGCTGAGCCTGATCGGGGAGAGGCTGGGCACTCGCAACTTGGATTTAATTGGTACATGATGCCCTAACTTGGATGAATGGGCTTTCGTTAGTTGCAGGAGGGTATGAACCTGAATAATTTGCAACTGTGGAAGATGGCAAGTCTGAGCTTATTCTTCAGTAGCTGGGGAACTGCTCTGTTTGTGTCTCTGTGGTAATGTACATAGATAGTGTTGCATGTAAAATAAGGTGCTTCTTCATGTAGCCAAATAAAGCTATAGCTGTTTTGTAGTTTAATTTAAATTGTGACCAAAATATTTTGGTTTTGATGGATGCAAAGCTCCAATCCAACAGTCTTAGTCACCCAAAATTATTCCTTAATGCAAGTTTTTCTATTTTAAATGCTCCTTCTCTTTATTTTAAGAGTTGTTCAGTCTCATCCTGTCATTGATTTTCCTGTTGTAACACTGGTTTCCCATTTCTCACTCTTTCTGGATGGGAAGAAGTCTGTGACTATCAATATGGAATAAGAACACCCTTCTCTTAGTATATGACAAAAAGGCTTCCTGCTTTAAATAATGATTGAATTCAATTTATTTCTAACTGATTAGTCATTAAAAATGAAATTTGGATGAGTGATGCCCTTGTAAAAAGGGTTAATCTGCTTTAAGATTAGGAGTCAGCGGTCGAATATGGAAGGCCTGTGCAGTTTGCAACTGTTACTCTTCTCAGAAAATGAGTCTTTGAATTGGAAGTCTAGTGAGCAGCATCATTAATCTTTGCAGATGTAGTAGCACTGCTAGCATCTCTCTTACCTCTGGGGCACATAGTTATCTTCAATTACCAGACACAAGTTTTATCTTCTATCAAGTTCTGGATCTGCAGTGTAACTCTTGAGCTGTGCTATTTATTAGGTGCCAGCCTGCCTTAAATCTGTGGTAAGTGTATGAGGGAGAGAGACCCCCTGGCTCTGAGCAAGGAGGGAGAGTTACTGGAGATATTTATTCCCTTTCATAACACAAGATTTGGGGGAGCAGATAGTTTACTGACTTCATGATGTGCGTGTTCCATTTGCCTAAAGAACCATTATGCAGCTGTGGTGAAATTATTTTTAACTATGATTATATTTTCTTCTGCTTTTTTTCTCTGCAATCCAGACATCGTTAATCTAGGCACGGAATTTATAGCTGGATAAGAGCTTAAAGGCATATTATATTAGTACATGGATGCGGTCAGTTCTGTTGCCCTAGAGCCAGACTGAAGAGAGGAAAGAAGGGTCTCTTGCTTCAACATGTCACCATTTTTATTTTGGTTTTTTCTTTCTTTTCTTTTGGATCAGGTCTTGAAGCATAGGGTGAAGGTTTCTTTTCATGGTGCATGGACGGAAAGCCAATGCGCAGGTAAGATACTGAAAACAATCCAAATATAGTAAATCACGTTTGTTGGTTTCATAAGTGTCTAGGCCAGAAAATGTTCTTTGTTTTGTGGACTCTTTTGAAAGGCCTGGCTAGGAGAATTACAATATAGAGTATTCATTTTTAGTCCTTGTTTAAATGTATTTAGTTTTCAATACTTACAAGACCAGATATCTTTAAATGAATATTTTGTTAGGAAGACAATTGTAATTCTCCATCCCCCTTCCATACTTCCCCCATTTGCTATCATATCTAAAATCCAGTGTTTAAATACTTAAGCATTCAAATTATATGGGATCAAGTTCCTGGGAATAAATTCAGAGTTGACTTCTAAGGAGCATTATTTTTCCCTTAACTGAAGCAATTTAGTCTGTTTGGTGGGGTGAGGCCTTGGGAGTAAAGGTGACTTCTAATTAGAGATGGCAGCTGCCTCAGTTCTAATGAGTTGACGACATGGCTGAAGGTTAATTCAGTGGAGTTCTTGTTGTGCTTATGTCAGAAATGTTACCAGTTGTATAGAGAAAAAAGGTCACAGTAAATCAGCGTGATAAGTTGGCAAACAGGATTGTCTACTTGTTATAGTTGCTTTTCACTCTATGATGGCAGTGCTATGGCAAAACTTAATAACAGATGTATTTCTATATGTGATACAGGTTGTGTGGAAGCAAAGCTTCCTGAAGTTCTACACCTCTAAATGAAATAGAGAGCTCAGGCAAACTGCTTAGTCTGTGTGTGCTCTTCAGGATGTTGATAGAAGGGAAACTATTACTGGTAATTCTGCAAACAGATGTGTAAGAAAAGGCAAGGAGTTTTAACTAATAATTTATATAGCTACAACATTTGCAGAAACCGTTAGTCTAGGTTCTGTGTGATGGAAGGAGGTAAGAAATAAATAGTAATTTAAACCCTTGAAGAGTGCCACGATGTTGTTCAACTAAATCAACCCCTCAAGCACAACAACAAAAAAAAAGACTGTGCCGCTGCTGCAGCTAAGCTAATGAGTAAACTACGTGATATGATCTGGGCACCACTGGGCCTGTATATTGTTCAATACTTTTGCCAAGATAAGAGATGTGGTTTAGACAATGAGGAGCTGTACGTGACTTTTACAGTGAGTTCCTTTTTCTCCAAGAAGGATTAAGTAGCAGACAAGCTCTCTTCCATCTTAGTCTTCTACACAGGCTGTTTAAATTTTAACTAATGTAAACCCCCAGCTTTTCAGGTTCTTATGTTGTACTCCATTTATCAAAATGATTTTGCAAGATGACATAATATTGGTGACTACCTTGGCTTGTGTTCCTTGTTTTCTCTCTACTTTGTGCTCCTAATGGAAAAAATGGAGGTTCTAAATTTATTTGTATGTCTGCTGTTTTCTGCACATTGCATTGAGGCAGAGAATTAAAATGCTGAAGTTCATACATCTTTTGTGGGTTTGTGGCCTTGGAGTTGTGGAAGGTCTGTCTGCTACGCAGACTGGGTAGTGATGGGCAACAGCATGGGGCTGAAGAAATAGAGGTTTTCTGTTGTGGTGTTGATCTGGCACTTCAGGGTTTATGGTTATTTTTAAATTTCACTTTGGATAATGGCAACACACCAGGCTTTTCAGTACCTTTTGTTTTCCCTTCCTCTCTGGCAAGTCAGAGTAGAACACAAATAACACATTTGACATATTTACATGGCTTTCCTTTTGAACTAACCTTCCAGCTGATCTCTCTGCGTAGATATATTGTATTGCTGCAGTCTAGCCTGACAAGCACAGCTCTTATTGTTAGCTGTGGGTTTTAGTTCCTGATTTGCTTGCATGTTTTAAGGGCTTCTGGGTGGATTGTTAAAATTTCTGTTTGTTGTTCTACTGTGTGTCTTAGCGAAAAATGATAAAAGGATCCTGACTGGATTTCAGGCTCACAGATCTTCCTATGAAGTCCAGCTAAGCAGATGGTGCAGCACTTCCTATTATCCTTTTACTCGGGGCTTTGCAGCCATTTAATGCCACACGCAAGAGTCCCGTTAGATGTTGCAAGAACTGGGGAAGGAGACTTGGTCAGTATTGTGATAATGAGTTTGTATCAAGTGTGTATGGCATTCAGAGTGGGAAGTGCAATGTGAACAGAAAAGGAATTGCATCTACACCCATCAAGATGACAGAGAAAATGCATCGATGTTCAAATGGGATTTATCTTGCACTAGAAATTGTGATAGCTGGGGCCGGCTGTTTTTCCACACTGTCAGGGAGCAGCAAGGGAGCATTGTTTTGCTGTAGGTAAAAGCAAGGCAGAGGGGACCTCTCCAGTGAGCAGTGTAGTCCCACAGTACCTGAGAAGGAGGGCAGAGCACATGTGATGACCAGAGTCCAGTACTCAATAAGGCTAGTATCTAGCAATGAGGAAAGGCTGAGGTCAAGCCAGGAAGCTAGCTCATCAGGCCAGTATCAGTGGGGCACAAGGTCAGGTCAGTGTGCCTTTAACATGGCTCAGGCCAGGTACAAGGGCTTGAGCAGCTCCCAGGTAAAGTGGGGAGGCCCTCCCAGCTCTTTGCTGGCAGCCTGATGCCACGATACAGCTGTGCTGTATCAGAGCACAGGCAACCAGACCCTGCTGAGGGGGAGAGGCTGCAAATCCCAACAGTGGCTTGGGGATCTCATTTGCAGTCAGAAGTTATCTGGTTGCTTGGATATGGTTCTTGCCCAAGACAAACTTCAAACCTGGGAAGGTTTTGAAGACTCCAGTAATGACCTCATCTTTCAGAGTATGGACATTCTAATTCTTGGTGAAACTGATTTTCACTGAGCAAGCCCAGAAAACTCAAAGTGAACAATGTAAATAGAGACACATAACACCAGATACTTGCTGCTCTTCTTTTGAGTAATGTACAATATTATTGCTGTCAGGTTTATCAGCTTGTTTGCCTAACTCAACCTTGTTGAGAGCGTACAACTAAACCTTGCTGATTAGGTAATAGAAGGAATTGATATTTTTACTAGTAATCAGACTTGTAGCAGATTAATTCCTATAATATCAATTGCCACAATAAAGCATTTCCATTTACTTAGTTGGCAGTGTTGTGGTGGTCACTTCTGTTGCTGGGTGTATCACCTCTGGCTGGGCCAAATCAAAGATCTTTGTTCTACAGTTCTGTAAAAAGTATAGGAAGTATTTCCTTTGTGTATGTGTTAAAGGCACATTGACAGAAATCACTGCTGGTTTGGTTTGATACTTTCATTTGCTGCTAAAATACATTACTTCTGAAATCCACTAGAACAATGTATGATTTTGGATTTCAGTCTGTTTTCATCCTGAGGCTTGTTCTGTTTCACAGGCTTTAGGTCAGCCTGCTGTTTTCTGCTGAACTGTGCTAAAGCTTGCTAGGAATCTCATGGTAAAATGTACAGTATGGCGTACAAAAAAAATGCAGACCCCTCTGACTCAATTTAAGGAGCTCTGTTACAGCATTGAAGAGATTTTAGTCCCTAGATATGTGTTATTAGATACTTTTTTAACTTTGGAAGAAGCTGCTATAAGCTCTAAGGAGGGTTGCCTCATAGGTGCCTGTGTTAATGAATAAAGTTTTGGGAACTGGCATAGCTGAATAAAATGGAGGCAGAGCAGCCGATTTATTTAGCTGACTGTTAATGCTGCAGACTGCCTCTTTGTACTTTTCAGCAGTCTGCTACAAAAACTGATCCTTTGTCAGCCCTTTTCTTAATCCCATTGTATTTGCTGATTTCCCCAGCCCTGCCTTTTGATGGAAGCTAATCCCTGAATATCTGCATAGCCAAGTATGAATCTTTTATCCTCTCATACACATTTCCTCTCTGAGCCTCAACCCTTCTTAATCACCCTGAGTATTCAGGAGCAGCTCTTAGCTCTGCATCTGGCGGGGGGGGGGGTGTGAAAGGCAGCTAGCCTGCCATGTGAGAATAGTGCTGCCTTCTGTCTTTCACACCTCTAAGCTCCTGACTCATCATTTCATTTTCTATGCATATATATGCATAATGCACCCATAATGCAGTGAAATTATTATCCTGGTGGAGACGCATGCCATCAGATGGTGTCCATTTAATTCACAGTTCAGCGATGGTGTATAGCAGCAACCCACAGTGCTTAATGTCAAGTATCTGGTTTGATCCAGTTTGGAAATTCCCAAGCCCATTGATCACTAGCTTCTGCATTACCCAGAGATGAGTTATGGATGAATCAGGAGTGCTAATTTGATTATTACTCTTCTTTCTTTTTTTTTTCATCCATTCAATTTTCTTTAATCATTAACCAGCACTTTCTCTCATGGAGGAAGGAGGCTGGATGCAATGCAGGCACTCAGATAAACTGTGATGAGAACAATGCAGGAGTGCCTTCCATGTTACTAACCAGATTCCTTTTCAGTTAGTTAAAGTTTCCCATTTGCAGTCTCATTTGGGCAGAAAAAATCCTGTTCTGTCCTGGGTAAGAAGGACTAGGACTACTGCCTAAATCTGGCCAACTAGACACATGGCGTAAGATGGTCCATCCCAATGCTCTGTGCCAGCAAAGAGTCTTGGGTGGTGGGATTGACAAGGTACATGATCTGTCTTCTGGCATCATAGCCTTAATCTACTCTTCCTGTGCTTAGAATGTGTGCCAATCTGGAAAGCTCTTTGAGATCTGCTTTGGGGTTGTTTTTAGTGGGCTTTGTCTTCGAGGAAAGCCCGCAGGTGTTAACAGAGGGCTTCTGCTTTCCAAAAGGAGGTCCTGTCCCAGATGCAAAACCTTCTCTTGTGATCTGTAGTTGGGTGAAACGGGTTTTTATTTGAAGAATACTTGTTCTGTGCTTAGACACTTTGACTGACAGCTTAGTCAAGACAAACTGTCCAAAATTATTACAGTAGCATGTGTTTTAATAGGGCTCTTATTTTTCCTTTTTTCTCCTGGGGTTCGTTTGACATAGTTGAAATCCCTAATGCACAATAACATTCATTTGGCTTGCTTAGCAAGGGCTAGACTCTACAGGGAGATTTTTGTGACCATCTTTCTCCAGCTCTTGGCAGAGGGATTAAATTACTTACCCTCTGGCCTTAGCTGCTGAGGACTATGGAAGTAAGCCAATTAGGTAAATTACTCTTTAGTTGAGGTTTCTTGGGGTTTTTGTAGGGGTACCATTAAATTTGGTTTGCGTATGCTGCTGTGGGGAGAGCTTAGCTGCATTGGTTGTGAGGAACTTGGCAGAGCTTTGAAAATGGTTGTCAAACCCCACAGGGTGAATTTGGGTTGTGAAGGACAAGAGCACGTGGAGGAGAGCGAGAGGCGGTATAATGGCAGAAGGATTTGTCAGAGGTGTCAGGAGAACAGTGATGGATATGAAAAAGGTGGAGCAGGGATAAAAGAAACCTAAGGCATTTAAGGTGCAGAGGCTGAACAGGAGCAAGCAGCAAAACCCAGAGGGGAGAGCCAGCTGGATCTGTGTAACTAAGACAGGAGGAAGAGGTAATGGTCTGAAACATCTGAATATGAGGATCAAGGAGGGGGTGTGTGGGGAATGGGAAAACAGGCTAAGATGCAAGTGAATAATTTGAACTGGTGCAAAGAGACTGGTTTCACTGTGGTTGGGACGTTCATTTGACACATCAATGAGAAGAAAAGGTGAGGGGTTTTTTTGTTTGTGGGTTGTTGTATTTTGCAGTATGCTTGAAGGATTTAAAAAAAAAAAACATTGAGCAATGGCAAAGCAAAGTTAGACTTCTTTTTAACTCCTCATATGAACAATAAGGTAGCGACAGCTCACAAATACCAGTGTAGCAGAGAAGCTGATAATGGGTAGTGTGTATTGAGTCTTTGAATATATCTCCAATGTAGTAATTGATATGTCATTGGTGCTGATGTATCATATGCAAATTTTAAAAAGATGCATGGCAGAAATTTACACATGCTGGGAACATGCAAAACGGCGTCTTGGTTACGCGTGTCCTGATCTTATTTAGTCTGCTGAAAATAGAGTTGGGTTTAATTCTTTCCCATGTAGCACTGATTTCAGTCATAACATGGGGGTGAAGCCTGGTGGGTAGGCAGATGTCTCTTCAAAGTGTGAGGTATGAGATGTGTCATCTTGGTTCATCCCTGAAGAACTGCAGAAGGGCTCGAGGCAATGCTGTGTTCCCATTCTCTCAAGGTAATGGCATATGTGGTATACAGCATGATCTGCCAGAGTTGTTGAACTGCTGTGCAGAGGTGTATTGCACTTAAGCCGTGGCTGAGCTGATACCTGCTCAGAGATGTGAGGGATAAAGGAAGGGTACCTGAACTTGTGTAAAGAAGAATAGCAGATAGCTAGAACATTGCATGCAGAGCTGGAAAGACAGTGTATTTTCCCTACTCTGTGCCAGAAGCTTGTTTTATGTATTCTCAGGTGGTTCCTCATGTCTAAGATGACAATCTTGATTTTATTTTCTTCCTTTTTTTGGTAGACTGTTAATCATGGATACTTTGATTGTTTTGAATTTCTCCTGATTGGTCTGATAACCCCAATTGCCTTCTTGCAGTTCTTAGTCTGCCATTCTTTCAAAAGATTAACCTTCTCTTGAAACATGTCAGGGAAGGTGGATTGAGTCAGAAGCCTCCATAATTCAAAAATAACAGGTGATGATTAAATGGATATTCTGTGAACCTGAAAGATACTCATGGTGGGCTGCAGGACATTTTAAGTAACTGAAGTCTGTCCGATAGTTCAGTGTGTTAAGTTATCACAGCAATTAGCAACCCTATCAAAAGTGTAGGTAGAAGAACAGAGAAGTTTGGTTAAATCACACAGCTGGAATTCTTTGCAGGGGAAATACATCTCTAGGTCTGTCAAAGAAAACTCAAGTGACAATGGGCAAGTTCAGCTAATCTTCTCTGCTTTGAGTCAGTCTGAGAAATGAGGGTAATACTTCTCTACCACACAAGGCTATTATGAGGTTCAGTTAATAAATATGTATGTGTAGCTGGGTATTAGTGATGTGTCAGAAAGCCTATAAAAATAGGTGTAAATATAAGCCTGTTTCAAGTTGCCATTTGTTTACTTCTAGGTGTGCTTTGGTTTGAGATGGATTCCTCTTTCATGTGATCACGTGCTTTTTCCATGTTCCAGCATAGAGCTACAGGCACTGCTGGATTTGTGCTCATAATCAGTGTGAGCCCTAGAGCTTTGGCTGACAGTTGGTGGTACAGTAGTTGATGATGGTCCTGTTGCATGGCTTCCTCCACTATAGGTGTACCAGTACTCGACCAGGAGAGACCGGAATGGACGTGACGAGCCGTTGCACACTGGGAGATCCTAACAAACTGCCGGAAGGGGTGCCACAGCCCGCTCGCATGCCTTACATCTCTGACAAGCACCCTCGGCAAACTTTGGAAGTTATCAACCTTCTCCGGAAGCACCGGGAGTTGTGTGATGTGGTTCTGGTAGTTGGCGCGAAGAAGATCTATGCGCACAGGGTGATTCTGTCAGCCTGCAGCCCTTACTTCCGAGCCATGTTCACTGGGGAGCTGGCAGAGTCTCGGCAGACAGAAGTAGTGATCAGAGACATTGACGAAAGGGCCATGGAACTGCTGATTGACTTTGCGTACACCTCTCAGATCACTGTGGAAGAGGGAAATGTCCAGACCTTGTTGCCAGCTGCTTGCCTTCTCCAGTTGGCTGAGATCCAGGAGGCCTGTTGCGAGTTCCTTAAGAGACAGTTGGACCCTTCCAATTGCCTGGGCATCCGAGCTTTTGCCGATACTCACTCGTGCCGCGAACTGCTGAGAATTGCTGACAAGTTCACACAGCATAACTTCCAGGAGGTAAGAAGCTTGTGTGCTGCAGTCACAGTGTAAAATGTGTGACTGTGTCCTGTGAGAGCTTTGAGCAACTCTCAGTTTACGTTTCTTTCCAAATGCTGCCTTCACATCTGCAGTGTGACCTACTAGTGAACAATGTCAGCTCTTAAGTGGGGAGGGAAGAGGGAAAGAGGTACTTGTAGGACCGTGCTGTATCATTTGTATATGGCTTGCATTTCTTCCCTTAAAGTTGTATAGCGAGTGCTACGTGGAAGGCAAGGTCATAGGTGTAGTTGGAGTTTGGCACTGAATCTTATGTTGGTGCACAATGGTGTGGTATTTCACTCCCCTTTCAGAAATGTTCTGGATTCTACATGATCAGAGGGTAGACAGGTGTTAAAGTAAGGAAGTACATCAAAAGAACAACAAAAAAAAAATGTTGAGTTTAGGGATTGGAAAAGTTAGGTGTATGGGGTTGCTTACAGCTGGCTGATGCAGTTACCTCAGCTCCCTTACTGTAGCAGAACTAGGGTTTTGCATCTATTACTCAGCAGCAGTTGTTTGAAAGTAATTCAAATGTGTAATTCTGTAGCTGACCTTTATAAACTCAAGTCTGTCTTCCTTTGTTAATTACGTCTAGATGATTTTTTTTAGGGAAAAAAAATTGCTAGCAGGTTCAGAGACAGATCAGCATAATAATTAAGGATTATGTGAGCAATAGTCTGTGAAGAGTGGGTCTTACTAAACCATTACATGCAGGTGCAGAAAGGAGCCCAATACTTCTCAGTGCTCTCTTTCCTGAGCCCTGGGTAGAAGGGCAAGGATTTGTGTACATTCTGGAAGCGGCTACTCTCTGGGAGTGCACTCAGTGTGAGGGCCTGCTTCCCCCCTAGAGAAATTGGTCTTTTGCCTTCTCCAGAAACTGCACTCTTCCATCCCTTGGAACAGGTAGCCTGTTGCAGAGAAGCCTCCTTTTTCCACCTGCCTCACAGGTAGATCTTTTCTAAAGGGAGCAACTCCAGTATTGACTCCTGATGCTAATTTAGTTTCCCCAGAGAAGCAGCAGTATTTAAGTGCTGTGACTGATTACAGCTTGCTGACTTTTTGGTCCGTTTCCTGTAAGGGGCGGGGGGGAACCAAAACAAAAAACCCACTAATTTCAGTCAGGTAGTACTCAATAAAAGTATGAACAGAAACATACACAACTGAACTTGATTGTTGGGCACACTGAAGACAGTATTTGGTGTCTAACTGTAGATACATGAAACCACTTTGCTCTAAAAATTGCAATTAAATACATCTTTCCTAACCATAAATACTAGAAAATAGAGTTTACTGTTTTAGAGCTATTTTGTAGAACTTAGTGATTTCCCAGAAGCTCTCTATTTTAGCTGGCCATTTCACATGCTCTCTGCTTGCTCTGCATTTCATTTCTTCCATGTTACTATTTTTTGTTGTTGTTTGGGGAGCAGGATGGTAACCAGATGGGCATTTATTTTCAGTGCTCGGTCATTTTAATGGTTAGATCTGCACTGCTCTTATTATTATATGAATAGGACAAGCTTACAGGCCTCTAAATGACTTTTTAACAGCGTAACAATTTAAAAAAGAGTGTTTTAGCATTAATACATGCAGCTGGCTGTTAAGACCTGCTTGCTATGGGATTCTTTTCTTTTGCAGTCCGTGTTTTACAATTTCCCGTCTGTCTTATCCCTGTTAAAGCACACAAAGGTAAAAGTTTTTGGACTCTGAGAAAACACTCTCCTCAAAGGTGATGCAAATTATAATTGACTTAACTGTATCATGGCCTGTGGAAAACAACTGTGTAGATTAGAGCACTGTTTCTTTGGCCTGAGCAGGTTTTGGTGTCTCTTTCAGTGCCCTGGGAGTTTTGAAGCTCTTCATCCTTAATGATGGCTGCTTTTGCTTCTGCCGTTTCTCTGCAGACAGTCTTAGTGGTGCTGCTTGTTGGGACTGTGTTCTGTTCTGCTGTTGCTCTCCATCTGGAGAGTGGATTGGTTATCCCTGTGGGAAGCTGGTGACTTGGCTACTAAATTATCCTCCACTGTGGAGGCTGAGAACTGATAAAAAGATGTGCCTTTCTCTGCAGAGGCTGTATGGTCATCGTTCCTCCAAGTTGGCAAGAAGAAAAGTGAGATGGGAATTTCCTGGATGAGAATGTAAAATATAAAACACTAGGCATCAGGCCAACCCATGCAGTTTCTTTGAATTGCTTTACGTCCTCTGCTGTGCTAACCTCTAGTTCTATTAATTTTTATGTGTATTGCTGCATTACATCATTAACTTCTCGCTAAATGTTTTTCCAAGTTTCCCATTCCCTTCAATTTAATTTGTTGCCAAAAACCCCTAGTGAATCTTGTGCATGTAATGTGAAATGGTTCTATTAACAACTCTGCTGTACAGGAACAGCCTTCGTCTTATTTTTTGTTTGTTTGGTCTCTGACATCTGTGTGAAGAGGAAAAAAATACACTTAAGGATGAACAGCTTGTACTTTGTATGAACAGACAAAAGCTTCACTCCATATTGTGTACTCTGACATTTATTCTATCTGTTGGTAAAAGCAGTGCTGCACATGGGTGCTGCAGAGGAAATGAAGCCCATCCAACTCTTGTTTAGGAAGCAAGTCAGTCAAATAGACCATTAATATTAGTCAGGTAATGATTAGCATCCTGATAATTAAGCCAAAATAAGCCAAAGCATTTTAAATAATTATTTGGTTTACTGCATAAGCTAACAAGTAGTGATAATTTGGTTTGCAGAAGTGCTTCCAGTACTTTGAGGTTTGTGAGGCCATCGATGCAGCCAGGCTTTCTGAGGGTGGAAGGGATGGTCTGGATGACCATCCTCAACTTGTACATTTCCAGAGCCTCTGTTTGAAGAGTCCGAGGCTGCATTTATAAACTGTTGGGGTAAAGTTTAGACAAACTGGTCTATATAGAAGAGAGATAGACTATGGAAAATTGCTGACAAAGATCTTTAATGACCAACCCAGTTCTTACTCTAAGGCTGAAGAAATGTGTGGGCTAACCTTGTTGTGCCTCTTACTACCCCTGAAAGCCCACGGGATTCAAGAACAAAATCTGGTAACTGATCTCATTGTCTGTTGTGTTGTTTTTTTTAACAATATTTTCTGTTGCCAGTAACCTGGCAATTTTTGCATACTTACTCTGCTCTTAAATAATTTCTTTAGGTATTTAAAAGGACTGCACAGCTGATTGCCGTTGAGATCATCATGATGTCAAATAATGTATTTATGCTGAAAATTGTAAAATAAGTAATGCAGTTCTAACATGGTCGCAAATGAAAAGGACAAGCCAGTATTTAGACATTATAGGCTACAGAATGGGAATGCTTGTAGAGAAGCCAAGCTGGCAGTTATTAATCAAACAATTTCTGCATTTATTTTGATTATCACATCTTTCCCATCTACCTGGTATCCGCACAGAAGATGCAGTTGTGTGTGAACTCTAACTTCCCAAGGCAGTTGCAGATCGACTCACGTGGGCTCTGCTCTGCGTGGTGTGAGCAGTCCTCTTGTGGCTGCTAAAGCCTCCTGAGAAACTTGGTCACTATTTTGTGTACTGAAGGACTTAACGTGTTTGCAGATTCAGTGGCTTGAATTTCACAAGAGATCGGTCCTTAGGAGGCTCTGATTCCCTCTTAAGTGTATCTGAATTTACACATACTCTCTGTATGTTTATAGTGAATGAAAGAGATGGTATCAAATGTGTCCATCTCCTGTAATGTTTTCTGTTCTGCCACAAATCAGCATTCAGAAGGCTCTGTTCTCTGCAGTGCCTCTGGTTTCTGAGGCTTTTATTTTTGTGATGTGTTTTGGATTTCTTGTGAGTAGAGCCTCTCTCTTCTGATAGTGCTTTTCAGTCACGTGTTTATCACCTATACAACATGTTTATTTCTGCTTTATGTGTTAGACAGCAAACAAGGAGACAAATTTAAGGAAGGGCTTTATTTTTCCTAAATTTTGAAATATGATCAGTGTGTTCTGTGGATTAACCCTTGAACAGTGTCCTAAAAAAAAACAACTTAGTGTAAAATTCCCTTTCATTTCCACCCCCATTTAAAAGTGTCTTTGTTGTGTTGCTAGGGACTGCATTCTGCTCTGTGCACCAAATCATCCACGTATGTTGATGTCCAGACTGGTGGGTATTTAGCACTCGACTGGATCAGTCTATTAGATTTAATTCAAGTGGACTGTACCCCCTTTAGAATTACACTGAAGTGCTGGAGTGATGAATGGCTCTGGTGCTGTGGCCACTATCCTTAATTTGTTTTTTTCCTTTTCCATTCAACCAGGTAATGGAGAGTGAGGAGTTCATGCTGCTTCCTGCCAATCAGCTCATCGACATTATATCCAGTGATGAGTTAAATGTTCGCAGTGAAGAGCAGGTGTTCAATGCCGTGATGGCCTGGGTGAAATACAGCATTCAAGAAAGAAGACCCCAGCTGCCACAGGTAATCTTGAGCATGGTAACATCAGTGACCGCTTCATCCAGGGGAAGAGGAATGAGGGCTGATACTGGTGGTGCCACAGCAGTGTCACGGTTCTCAGTCATGTAATTCTCAGAATTCCACCTGTGATAGGTGGCTTGCACTTTCCCTTCACCTAAGCTGGCAGCTGCACTGTCTAGAGCTTTCAACAGGGGCTTTGTTGAATTGTTGCCAGCTAGGACTTTCCAAACAAGATCACTCCAGCAGTCTGTCTAGACAAACCTGCCTGCCTTGCTTTGAGCGTTGTATAAAACCCATAGTGAATAAGAAAAACCTTGTCTTCATTTACGATGTATCTTTAAGTTTGAGTTATGCCTCAGCCCTCATGATCTTGCTCTGGAGCTTGTCAAAATAGTTTGGTTGAAATATGATGATGCTTCATCTAAGCCAAGCCATTTCACAAAGAAGTACCCATTCTGACAGAGCTGTCAGCCAGAAAGCCTCTGAAGTCTCAGGCTCTCTGATCAAAAGAGGCGAGAGTCTGCCTGCCTCAGTGTTTCTGCTTTGGAAATAGACATTGTTTAGGAGAAAGCCTTTGAAAATTGTTTTAGGTAAACAAACAAAACCAGAAAAACCTGC
The DNA here is from genome assembly GCA_027560015.1 of Chloroceryle amazona. Taxonomy (NCBI): domain Eukaryota; kingdom Metazoa; phylum Chordata; class Aves; order Coraciiformes; family Cerylidae; genus Chloroceryle; species Chloroceryle amazona. The sequence goes on along the minus strand of JANHFX010013392.1, from coordinate 15,586 downwards.
TGTCCTCAAGGTAGCTTTTAATTCTGTTATAATTATTTGCCTTTTTAGGCCCTCTAAATTCTAAGCCGTTAAGAAGTGCATGTTACTCATTGTTCATTTACTGCACAGATTTACCACTCATATTTAAGAGAGCAAAATGCTTGATAAAACATCAAACAAAACTAGTGTTTCAGGCAGATATATTGACATTTGTCATTTTGTAAAAATTTTCAATTGTGGCTGGGTTTTCAGCTGTTGAAATAGGACAAATCACTAGATCAAAGACTTGATTCTCTGCTGGGTCTCTAAATTGCTATATAGAGAAGTCAAAGGTGCTGTAAGATGAGCTGTGTTCAACTAAAATGCCAGGGTTTGGATGTGCAAATGGCTGTGCTTGTTCGCTGGAGGAATTATGAACTCTATCAAAATTTGTCAGCCACTATTGTTTTCCGTTTGGCTTCTTGCACCTCTGTGGGTATATGTGGTTTACCATCTATGTTCTGTTTTGTGTTTTAGGTCCTGCAGCATGTCCGTCTACCCCTGCTGAGTCCCAAGTTTCTTGTGGGTACAGTGGGTTCTGATCCGCTTATTAAGAGTGATGAGGAATGCCGGTAAATCTCCTCACTGATTTCCAGAATTGGATTTTGTGGTTTTTGCATCTGTTCTCTAAAACTGCTGATTTGTCAGTGGTACATGGGTGATAGCTCTCAATTTCCTCTGCAACTGGGAGAAGGGATGCAAGAAAAAAATGCTTGCATAATAGTCAGTAGTGTGGCCTACATGAGTTTTTGTTCTTTCAAGTTTTCAGCGAAATAACAAACTCTGAGTGCGCAGTTTGATTGTTGGTAAAATAAATTTCAGTGTTTTGTTTTCCACTTCACCTTTTTTGTTTCTCTAAATATGGCCTTTCATTACAGCTTATTGCTTGCATGGCATTTGTGTTCTCCTTAGAACTTAGGTTTTTTAATGTGAAAAGTCTGTGCTTTGATGATAACTGAATTGGACTCTGGGATTAGAGTCTGCTGTTTCCCACAGTGCTAGTGCAGGGAAACTGTCATCCCCTCCTCTTAGGGTATACCTCTCACCTTTCTGGTTCCATGGAGTTCTGTATCCTTTACAAAGCACACACTTTTCTTGTGCTTAATTAAAGTTCAGGAGATAGGCTGAACTGTTCTCTTCCTGAGTAAGATTCATACTGGGGGAATTCCATGTTTGTAGAGTGAAGGAGGACTTTGTTTTGTTTTATTGAAGGGTGTAGAATATTAGGATTAGTCCAGGTGGCAAGTCATGAATGGATGGACAGTGTGTTGGCCAAAGCTGATAGAGAAAATATTCATCAGAAGGGTACTACCTCCATCTATTGGTGTTGTGTGTATTATGTATTTGGGTGCTTCTTGACTTTTTTTTTTTCCTAGACAGAACAACTGATTGTCAAGTTTTAGCTTGAGGCAGACTGGGTCTGTCTTTCTGCACAGTAATCTCTTGTCAGAGTTTATCAGTCTTGAAAGGAAGCAGTATTTGTTACTAACTCTGGCCAAATATTGATACTGGTCTACTGCTGTCACTGTGTAAATGACTTGTAAACATCTAAGGAGTATTTAGGTGACAGTGTGCATTTTAACTAGAGCTATTCATGCACTTATGTTATTTGTGAATACCTGAAGTGCATGACTAGTGCTGGCTGCTCTTGCCATCAGTTTTGATTCATACCTTCTGACATTGGCATCAGGTGAACTTTGTGAATTAACATTTTTATGTCTTGCACAGGGATCTAGTGGATGAAGCTAAAAACTATCTGCTGTTGCCCCAAGAGCGTCCACTGATGCAAGGACCAAGAACCAGACCGCGCAAACCCATTCGCTGTGGAGAAGTGCTCTTTGCAGGTACATAGAACTCTTGCTGCCTTAGGTTAGGAGACTTAAGACTGGGTTTTCTGGTGGTAGTCTTCCCATAAGGCAGATCTTCACAATAGATTGCTGAAGTGACCCGTGCATTATTAATATTTGGAGATTGAGTGAACTTGCAATTGTGTGATGATTTTTTTCAACTGTGGGGGTGTGTCTTTTGGGGTGTGTGTTTTTGTTGTGTTTTGGTTGGTTGTTTGGGTTTTTTTGTTTGTTTGTTTTTAGGCGTGGGGGGCTTTTTCATCAGTGTTGGGTGGTTTTTGTTTTTGTTTTTTGTTTTGGTTTGGTTTGTTTGTTAGTTTTTGTGAGGGTGGGTGTTTGGTGCTATGAATGCCACACTACTTCCAAACTTCAATTAATCCTCTTGAAAACTGCATTCTGCCTTCTAATTATAATCCTCAGAATGAGTGACTTGGAGATGGGGCTATTGGGTTAAGGCCGACAAAGTCAGGAGGGATGATTGGTACCAGGTTCACACATACAGTATGCCAGCTCAGTGCTTTGATTTGACACCATTTCTTGTGTTTGGTTCCTGCAGTGGGGGGCTGGTGTAGTGGGGATGCAATTTCCAGTGTCGAGCGGTATGACCCTCAAACCAATGAGTGGCGGATGGTGGCTTCCATGAGCAAAAGACGCTGTGGTGTTGGAGTCAGTGTTCTGGATGATCTCCTCTATGCTGTGGGAGGCCATGATGGTTCCTCTTATCTTAACAGTGTAGAAAGGTAGGTCTCCACAAGGCCAATGTGCAAAACATTAACTCTGAATGTTTAAACCTGGGTTCAGACTTTTAAAAGTGAGTTCATTTTGCCAGCTGTGTTCTTGTTCTGCTGAAAACCTGAAATTTATATTGCATAGCATCTGTATTTCCTTCTCCCTTGCATACCCCTTCAATATTGCGTTGGCTTAAGGCTGAACTAGGACTTCACACATAGCTTGCTGTGTTATCCCCAGCTTAATGAAACAAGACCTAGCCATTGGTGTCAAGAGGACATATGTAAGAGATGGGTCTGGGTATAATTGATGGGAGGAGTTGGTCATCCTCGTTAACCTTTGCAATTGCTGGCTTGTTTTTGGCATGGCTGAGGAAGGTGAGGTTACAGTAAGCATCTCTTGGCTGTTGAGGGAAAGATGCTGGAATTGTATTGTGGAGTGCTAACCAGTGAATTAAGGAACCTTGGCACTTACACAGAAGAAAGAAAACAGGTCACTTTTAGACCTGTGAAAGACTTAAGTTAAACAAGCTTTAGCAAGCTTCCTGTTTCTGGGAGCTGTGTATGGCAATCCCCAGGCCTAAAAGCCATATGACTCAAGCACTCCTAGTACTCTAAACCGTGGCCCTGTAACAAATCCAGGAACCTATACAAATACCTCCTTTCTCCTTCGTCCTCTCCTTCTTCCCACATATTTCCTTGCATGCTCCCAGCTTCCCAAATGATGATCCTGAGCTTTCATCTCCCTTAGTCCTGCACTTTTGTACTATGCACTGTATTTCCTTGTCTCTGGATTCCCAAGTCCATCTTGTCCCTTCAGCTTTTGTCTCTTAATAGCAGGTCCCAGTGCTGGCTGGGTTCTTGTGTGAACTGCAGAAAACATAGAGCAGAGTAACTCTGGCTGCTGCTCTTTGCATAGATAGAAATTAGCACATGACATCCAGTCCCTGGTAACTTGTTTTCTTTGCAAACCTGAACCTTTGATCTTCAGTTTGAATCATCTCAAGCTGCAGTTTGAACATCCCCGGAATAACATCCATTGGATGCCTTCTATCACTTCAGGGGTTTATATCCAACTTACAAATAGCTCTGTTGCAGTTTAAGCTCAAGATAGGTGAATTTTATTGCTCTAGTAGTTCCCAAGTGTGGGATAGTCTGAAGCATACCTAGAGAAGTCATTTTTTTGTGCTGTTTGTGTTTTTAAATAGATATGATCCAAAGACCAATCAGTGGAGCAGTGATGTGGCCCCCACCAGCACTTGCAGGACCAGTGTTGGAGTAGCAGTTCTTGGAGGCTACCTCTATGCTGTGGGTGGCCAGGATGGTGTCTCTTGTCTCAACATTGTGGAAAGGTACTTTAAAAAATAAATAAATAAACAAAGTCGGGCACAGGGAGAAGAGGGTCTCTTAGAATGTGCATTTGATGCAGCTGAGCTGGAGCAGAGGTAAGTACTGTACAAGTCTTATGGGGGTTTTTGTTTGGAGAGAATAAGATCAGTCTTCCCCTTGGAGAAAATGTCAGCATGTCACTAAGCTTCAGCATTTATTCTTTTTGCCAGGTATGATCCCAAAGAAAATAAATGGACTCGAGTGGCTTCTATGAGCACCAGGCGGCTGGGAGTTGCCGTGGCTGTGCTAGGAGGTTTTCTCTATGCTGTGGGAGGCTCTGATGGAACTTCTCCCCTCAATACTGGTATACCTTTTGCGTCCCTTGGTTGCAGCCAGCACTTGTCATGGGCCCGTTTGTCCTTAGTGTCCCCAGATAGCCATTGAGTATTGCAGTGATCAGTTTGTCCTGTTTTTACTTCTTTAAACAGGACTCTTGCCGTACAGTAATTCACTCTCCAGGCTTGCGAGCTGCTATTACTTGGCTGTGTGAGGGGTTTTTTCCCTTCTTTTTTATTTGTGTGGGGTTTTTTGGGGGTTTGTTTGTTTTTCTTTCTTGATGCTGCATTTGGTAGTGTGTCCTTAATACTTCAGTCATTTGCAAAACAGTTGCAAGCACATCTTTTTCCCTGCAGTAGTCCTTTTCTGCTGTAGGAAGGAAGGAAGGTACCAAAGGTAAAACAATTGCAAGATGGTAACATAGGTCAGTTTGTAGCATTTCCATTTCCTTTTGAGTGAAGGTGCTGAATGTGATGGACTGCATAGGGCTGGAGACAGGAGAGATAACCAGTGCTCTACAAGAGAACAGCATTAGTGTATGAGGTGGTAAACTGGTTCATCTTATTTTTAGTGTGTGAAAATTATGGTGTCTTTACAGAGTGAGCAATATTTTAGATGCAGGTTGTAAAGTGCTAACCTTTACCGCCTGCCAGCCTTATTGTCCAAAGACTTGTCATTTTCTCTGCAGTGGAACGCTACAATCCCCAGGAGAGCCGCTGGCACACAATTGCACCCATGGGGACGAGGAGGAAGCACCTGGGCTGTGCAGTGTACCAGGACATGATATATGCCGTGGGAGGCAGAGACGACACGACTGAGCTCAGCAGTGCTGAGAGGTACAACCCTCGAACCAACCAGTGGTCTCCTGTTGTGGCCATGACATCCCGCCGGAGTGGAGTGAGTTTGGCTTGATGTACTTGTCTATACTGTACAGAATTCTGTGGGGAGAGCACAGGGTGGAGCATCATTTTGCTTACTCTGTACCTTCACTGCTGCTGCTTCTGTGAGTGGAAAGGTTTGCAAAATCAAAGATCATTCAAAAGACTGGAGAACTGAGTGGTGATCATGTTACACCATAGGTAACTGTTTGACATACCTGAGGGTGGGGAAAGGGAGTAATTTGAGGGTCTTTTTTTAATAGTTTTGGTCTTTACAGGGAGTCAACTACTTAGGCCTGAAATGGAGAAGTTCTCTAGGTTTTTACTTGATGACATAGCCATACTTGATATGAGATACTATTAGACAGTACTATAAAAATTAGTACCTGAGTCTCTTTTGATTAATCTGGAGATAAATGTACCTGCTTGTCCAGAAGAAAGAGCTGGGAAACTGGGCGAGCCTATGTTTAAGACAAACTTCCAGCAAAGTCCTTTCATTGCCTTGAGATGTGTGTGGGAATAGGATTTCTGGGCTTTCATTTAATATGTTGCCTCTCTTCACCAAATCCAGTGATCATGGGGAGTGACAACATGTTGTCATCAACTGCTAATTGCCAAGCTTTCTGTAGATGTGTGAACAAAAGATTAACATATTGTTTTAAGTAGTCATCGTGTTTGGGCAGATTCAAATGTTATGAATATTTATGACTGGATTCTGGATTACATAGTAAAGAATAGATTAATTCTGTCTGTATGTTAGTATTTCAGTGTCTGATGAGGCAGGTATGAATCATAATTTGAGCAACCGCTGGCTTTGGAGACAGAGAATGTGTATTAATTTACATCCTTAAAGCATATAGTACAGTGTCCAACACTGTCCTTTTTAGTTACTCATTAGTCATTGACTTTTCTTGAGCTGCTGCTAAATTTTCTTTCTGTACAAACCACTAAACAGATGTGTTTTGTTTCTGTAGTCCTCCTGAGTTTTCTAACTTCTCAAAGCCCAAGGACCATCTTACATTGTGTGCTTGTCATCTTTTCTCTGTTAATGTCATGAGATGTTTTCACTGGAAGTGATCTTCCTAAACCACAGAACTGTTTGAGATATCAGCTTTGTGTTTCACCAGAAAGGCTGGAGGCCATGGTGCTTACAGATGGTCCAATCCCCAGCCTGAGAGTAGACAGCCAGGGCTTTATGTATGGTGGTTCTAGTTTAAGCAAGCAGACCAGGTTGTAGGCTGGTAGATATTCTGGTGCATGCACATTGCACCTGGTGAAAAATTCAGTCCAGGACATGAGTTTTGGCTTAGATTCTCATGCATCTATTATAATTCAAGCGGTTCTAGTTCTTGTAGCTGGTAATAAGGGGAATCTCCTGTGTTTTCTTTGAGATTATCTGTATTTTGAGATACATATTTAGCTTTTCATGTCTCATTATTTTTAGGCTATTTTATTCATCCTTTTACCCTTGACCAAAAAACTACTTCTGCAGACTGCCTTTCACCAAACATGGTTATTAAATCCTTTTATTAATCTTTTAATTATAACTCTTTGGGACCTCTTTTTTGGACATCCCAGCTAAATAACTACTCTTTGTGGTGGTTGTTTTGCAGGTTGGCCTGGCTGTGGTGAATGGACAGCTGATGGCAGTGGGAGGTTTTGATGGGACAACGTACTTGAAAACCATTGAGGTGTTTGATCCTGATGCTAACACATGGAGGTAACTGTTAAATTTGTGAAACAATTGGATGTGATCTCTAGCTGGAGCTGCTGCCACCCAGCTGGAGCTGTTCCAGCCAAATTCACCATAGTAAAGAATTCCGGTGTGATAGCCAGTGTAATAGGATGGGACAAATAAATTGATAGAGGAGAGGAGGAAATGGCCTCGAATTGCACCAGGCGAGGTTTTGGCTGGACATCAGAAACAGCTTCTTGCCCAAAAGAGTTGTGAAGGGCTGTCCCAGGCTGCCCAAGGAAGCAGTGAAGTCCCCCTGTCTGGAGGGAGTTTAAAAGCCATGTAGGTGTGGTGCTGAGGGCCACGGTTTAGTGGTGACCTGGCAGTGCTGGGTTAATGGTTGGACTCAATGGTCTTAAAAGTCTTTTCCAACCTAAACTGTTCTATCATTCTATAATGATCACACCGTGGCTTTGTTGGCTTCATGAAAATGTAAGGAAGAGAATCACATTTTGAAAAGTGTCCTAATGTGCCATTTACCTGCAGCATCTCTATGTCCATGACTATAGGAGTAGCAGTCAGTTGAAAAACATTTTCTAGCAGATTTCTGCTTGAGTTCCAGACATTGACTCCATTTTAAGTCAAATGGGACCAAGTTTTCCATAGTTTTCCCATCTGAGTGTCCCAACAAATGTAACCAGCACATTTAACCAACACTGAATCAATGCAGTGGTCCTGGACACAATCCTGTTGCAACCTGCTCTAGGTGACCCTACTTTAGCGGGGGGGTTGTATGAGATGCTCTCCAGAGGTTCCTTCCAACCCCCACCATTCTGTGAAAGTCTCATTGTCTTGTGCAGGTAAGAAAATGGTGTATAGGTAGGTTATTGAGACCCAGATAAAATAAAAGAATTTAGCAGGTCTGTTGGGAGGCAGGCAAAAGGTCACGCCAAAACCTAGTTTGAGTTTTAAGTACTGCTTTTGACCATAACAAAAATGCAATATTCTACCCCTTCTGTTTATTTTGGGCTGATCACTTCTGCTTCCCAATAAAACTAAGCTTGCCCTTAGCAGGAGCTCACAGTCATGATGTAGAATTTGTCCTATTTTTATTTTGCTTTCAAGCTGAGGCTCTGATTTCCAGGTCTTTTTGGGAGGAGCTGAAGCAAAACACTTTGAGCCTATGACAGCAATTAGAAGAATTTCAAATGATGTACAAGCTGAAATAATATGAAATTGCTGATCAAAACCATGTACTGAGCAGAAAGGCTGTTTTTCCTATTTCTTTTCTAGTCATAACTACACTTGAAAGCAATTGCCTGTGTATTTATTCCCAAATCTAATTAGTATTAAATTTCAAGTTCCTGTCTGTATTCTCACTGCTGTAGTAATCTCGAAGGGATGGGGAATAGAAAGAATTTAATATCCTTATTCCTTCCAGGCTAGCTATACTAGTAGATTAACCCTTTCCTGCTGACATAAGCTGTCACAAGAAGCAGCAGAGGAATTTCCTCTGGTTTGTTGAGCTATGGACAGTGCCTTTTCAATTGCTGAGAAAACCAGCTGAGTAGGGACTGACACCTTCATACCCCCTAGCTGAATGGTATCAGCCACTTCCAGTGACATAATGAGTAGTAAGATATCTGGAGTTAGGAGATATGGTCTGGGGTAGCATCCACAGACTTTTAGGAGGTTATTTAAGGTATTAACTTGTGGGATTTTTCTCGTGCTCTATTCAGCATTGCTGATCAACATCCATGGTCTTCTCTCTTGTTTTCTGAACCTCCTGCTTTGTGAAGGATATTTTTATTTGTGTAGCCTGAGCAAGAAATGCTTACAACACGACTTGGGTTTAACAAATTGCATTGGTAGGAGTAGTTTGAAGAACTTGCTTCTCCTGTTTCTGCCAGCAGACTTCGGTGGCACAGAGGGGAATGTGCTGCTGAAGTGAGTAGGATGCTGGAGTCTATATGGATCAGATTTCCATATGAAATGCAGGCACCGTTTCAGTAACATATTTTTGAGAAACAGATGGTACTTGGGATGTTGTATCTTGGCTGGATCAGCTGAATTTAGGGTATTGGAAATATAAAAGTTAGTTGAATTGTAAGTAGCAAACCCTAACCTTGCTCTTGCATTACCCAAAATGTAGCCCAAGGGCAGCTGCAGCCTGCTGAGTTCTTTTCTGTCTTGCGCGTTACCAGACAGCGAGGAAGCAGGTGACCACTTGAGCAACAGAAAACTTTGGTGTCAAAATGAGAAGCAGCCTCTGTTTTGAAAGAGAAACACATGAGCTGTTTATCTTGGAAGTATGTAAGCTGACTGCTTCCCATCTTCTTACTTGTCATGGTCCTCTTTAAGCAGAGGTTAACATGGTGTAGTTTTGCTCACAGGCTGGTTCCATCTTTCCCATGGTAGGTCCACGGAGGAGCTGAATGAGTGTGACCACTGACCACTTGTCTTTGCAGGTTGTATGGTGGGATGAACTATCGGCGTCTGGGAGGAGGAGTAGGTGTTATCAAAATGACACACTGTGAATCCCATATATGGTAAGCAGCAAGAGGGAGGGAGACTCCTTGGTTCTCATTCCTAGAAAAACTGAAGAGACTTGTTGACACTGGACCTCTTTGCAGCTCTGGTATGCACAGTCTAGATCCAATGTAACTTTTTGCCAGTGACTCTTTCTATGGAATTATAAAAATGACTTCTGTGAGAGTGTGCCCAATGGGAGACCACGTTGTCAGACTCCAAGGAACCACTGGACAAAAGTAGAAGTGTTGCTTATGTCTGTATTTTTTCTAAGCAGACTACATTTTTTGAATAAACCAAACTGTGTGTAAGTTACTGTAGCGTAAACAATGCTGATGTAAAGACTACACACTATACTGGGAGTCTGGCAAGGAGGGAGGGTTTCCTGCTGGCAGTGGATGTGGCAGCTGTGGGATGGGCGAAAGAGGAAAGTGATACAGAAAACATTGCTTTTGCCTTATTTACAGAGAGCTTCAAAAAAGTACTTGACCTGCAAGGTGCCACCTTTGCACAGAAGCTTTTCTGTGCACAGAGTATATTTATTTTTTCATTTAATTTGTATCATGTATTTTCTTTGTATTGCTCACAGCGATAATTCCAGCTTTTTATATACATCTGTGTGCATATATATGTATTTTATATATGTATATGTGCGTGTGCGATTTGAGTTCTGACAAGCTGGTTGTTAGGGCAGGGTTATGTCCTGCCAGGTTGTGTGGTTCCAACCCTTGTGGTATGTTTTTAACGTCCCTTAAAAGTACAGGAGAGCTATGAGGATGGGTGTCCTGAGTGTATCTTCAGTCTTGATGGAGGCAAGAAGTAGAACTGGAACTCTCATTTATCAACTGAATTAGTGAAATGCCCAAAAAGGGTGAGGGTGGAAAGGATTTAATATGATGCCTTTATGTACAATGTTATGGTACAAAAGTTCAGCTGTTCTCTCTCCCTTTTGCTGTGTATGAACTGAGAAATGACAAGCTGTTGATTACTTACAAAAAACCTTCTCCTGATGTTGCCTGCTAGGTACCAGTCTGAAGCTGGGATGTGTGGATATCATCCATTAATTCCAACTAGCCTAGGTCAACATGCAGGTTCTTGCTAGAAGGACAGACCCCAAGTCAGCTCATGCTGGAAAAAGCTTGGCCCAGCATCACATTATACCTGCCCTCCTGCCTCTGGTCTGTGTCTTGAGAACTCCTGTTGTAAAACAGTGACGGTGATGAGGTGGTATCCTCCCTCTTAGAGATTTTTATGCACTTAGCCTCTGTTTGTTTAGAGCAGGGAAATGTATGAGGCTCAAAGAGTTCAGAGGGGAGGTACCATTTACTGGCACTGGGAGTAGCTGTCCTGTTTTAGTGACTGGGGAGGTACCCAGGGGCAGGGGGGGGGAAGAAGGAACTCTAGACTCAAAGATCCTGATATGTTTGTACTGTACCTTCTATCTAGTATGAAAGACTGACTTTTTGCACCTGATGGAACGACCTTACTAAATCTGATTTTAAAGGAGTTAAGAGGACTGTAAAGTCTTGAGATGAGACAATGCTGACATCTTTAGTTCTTTAACTTCATAGTTTGGTTCATGTAACTCAGACTTTAATGTGCTTGAATATAGTAAAAATTACATGACAGTAATAAATGGGTCATTAAAACTTTTTTAAAAGCCCCTTTCCCCTAAAGGTTGGTATTCTTGTGTTTACATGAAGATCATTTGCACCTTTACAAGGAAAACAAGTATTCTGTAAACAAATGTTTACATGTATCATTTATGCTTTTTTCTAGCATGAGTAACTTGTATAAATAGTGCTATCTTAATAAATTTCTTCTATGCTATTCTTTGTTCCTTTGGGTGAAAGCTGTGGACTGTGCTTTTCTATAGTGTAGATGCTGGGTGGATTGGTGGCTTTTAGGTTTGTGGGGTTTTGTGTTTGGGTGTTTTTTGTTTTTTTTTTTTTCCAGATACCAGTCCAAGTAAAACTGGCTTAAAAACTCTGCTCTCATGTGCTACAAAGCAATTCAGGGAGGGTAACAGTATTCAGAACCAGCTTTTTCTGGAAGTAAACACCTGTACTGTTTGGCTAAATGTAGCTCTGTTCACTTACCTGTAAATTTGGGTATAACCCTCACTAATAACTGCAGGTTTAAGTATGTAAAAAGAGAAGAAAGTAACTTTTTGTTCCAGCAATTCCAGTGAGTCTCTAGTGGATACCATCTGGAGATAACAAAGCATCACTCTTGAAATATGAGCATGGCTGTAGCTCATATACATACTCTGCTGGAGTTTCACATGTTAGTAGTCTGTTCTTAAGGCATGGAAGATGTTAAAGGAACATGGAATTCTGGGGTTTTTGGAGATTTATGCATAGTTGTTGGAAGGAGCTGAGCATTGGATTTAAAACTTAAGCCATGGGTGGAACAGTCCTCTTTTCAAATCAAATACAGGTGCCAGTTCTGTCAGACCACCCCATCCTCCTGATTTACCCAGTGTTCTTCTGAAAAAAGATAGCAAACTTGGTCTGCTTCATAAAAGGAAACAAAAGCACCAGAACTGATAGTTTAAATAGCTACTGAGCTCTCAAGACCTTCAAAACACTGCTTATCTGCTTCTACTATGGGGAAGAGTTTAATTTTCAGACTGCAAACTTTACACACAAAAATAGCCCATTTTCACTTAGTAAACAAAGTGCATGTTTCTGCAGCTAATTCTGGAAATAAGTATTAAAAGTAGATTAGGAACAAGGCATGCAATTATGTCATGCTGGCAGTACCATGGTGTTTGCTCATCTCAGTGTTGCCAGGGAGAATGGTTTTAGTGACAGCTGACAAATTCCGAAAGATATAGCTGGGTAAAGACAGGAAGACTTGCATCCCTGCTTAGGGGGAAGATCACAACATCATACCTTAAAGGTGCTGTACATGTGTGAAGCTATTTCAAGGGAATTAGTCTAGTTTCTTATACAAGGTTTTCCTGCTGTTCACAACTATTTAATAGGTAACTATTAATAGTAGATAAGCTATAGCTGGAAATACACTTGCATGGTGCTTGTTTCATAAGGCATAGATGGTCTGTTTTCCTCAAGACAAAACTATTGGCTAAATATGGCAAATATTTTATTTAGTAATGTAATACAAAAATCATAACACTGGGCCTGCATTTCTACTTCCTTCCTGCTCATTTAAGCTACAGCCAGGTACTAGGTTTCTGCTGTAGAAGAACTAGCATAAAATTCTGCACATGCAGCTCCAACTCCCAGGTGATCTCTGGCCTAGAGGAATATATATCCACGATGACAAAAATCAGACAAATATTCAGCTTATACACAAAGTTCAATTTCCTATGTATTAACTTGGCTGAGAGGAGCAAGAGGCTGGACATGCAAGGCAGTTGTCAGTCTGATGCTGTTTGTCTTGGCTCAGCTGGGACATGGACAAACACTTTGACCAGTAGCAAACTCCAAAAGACCTTGCAAAACTAGATTTTAAAAGTTTCTCCTAGCTGAACACTTTAACCAGTAGCAAACCAGAAAACTTGCAAAACTAGATTTTAAAGTTTATCTCCTAGCCCCTGGCAGTTGTCTACACATAAATTGAGTAACTATGATAAGCAGCTTTGTTTTAAGCTGTTACAGGCTTTTACTGTAGCCCTACTTTAGGGCAGAATATCTGCTTGTCTTCACTGCATCACATCGAATTACCTCTACTTACAGAAGGGAGGGCTGGAGTTTAGAGTCCAACTTCAGACAGCCAGTATGAAAGGAAAAGATGCTGCAAGAAGTGAGGTTTCTAGTCTGTTTATCAGCATACACATTCCTGCAGTAAGCCTTTTTAGGGTGAAGATTTGCTGAAATAACTCTTACTGTATCTGAGAGACTGCTAGTTCTGTCAGGAGCATCAGTACACCAGTTAGGTATTGGCTTTGGAGAAACTGCAAGAAAGGAAAAAAGGGCTTTATGTTGTAACATAAAAAGTTGCTTTAGTGACTTTTATAACTTAAGATAAAAACAAGTGATGTAACATCAACATTTAGTGGTTTGTAGTTGTCCTCCCAAAGGCAGGATCACTGACAGAGACCCTTTCCTGTTCGTACCACACCTGATATGCATGTTTCTGGCCCAGGACTGGGATTAGTAGCTCCTGCTCTAACACAGTAGTAAAACTGCATTGATAGGGGCCCCAACTCCAGAACTAATTATGACTAATAAAAGCTGAGGCATTAACAACTTCTTGTAGGAAATTATGCACAAGAAACACAAAACCTACATTTTTAAAAGTAAGATAGTCTAGACAGGTAGGACTATTTTTTTTGGTCAGCATTAGCTAGGACAACATACTACTTAAAACCTCACCTTTATAATCCCGTCACAGTGTGCCGAGGCAATTGCTGTAGAAACTTTCATCAGTTTTGTAGCTGACAAGTGGATCTTAAAGTGTCTGTGGAAGTGAGAGTAAAGGCAGTCCATAAAGACATCCACCTCTTCTTGAGTGACCTCCCCTGGAGTTTTTTGGACTGTGTCCCACAGCGCTTTTGCATCTTCGGCATGAATGGCATATGAAATATCCAGGGACTGGGGCAGGCTGGGGACAGAGAAAACAAGTTCTGTGGCAGATGCAGATTTGTCCACTTTGCATGCAGTCCACAAAGCTGCCATCCAGCTGAGATGGAGAGGGCTGATGGCTAAACGTCGGAAGGAGCAGTCAAAAGTCTTCTGAAACCAATTTCCAACGATGGATGTGTAACTCTCTGCCCCGTTAGTAAGAAACAGAGGTAAACAAGTGAAGTCCTCTGGCATGTTCTCTGAAAGATCATCTGCAGACACACAGCAGAAACAGCCTGACCATATCAGTTTCTCTTCTGAAATTTTTGGGAAAGCTGGTGATCTTGAAGAAAGCTGGGATGGGGAAAAGAAGCATTGCAAAGTTACAGAGCAAGTTTTACTTTTTTAGCCATAAATGGCTTTTGGTTTATAATTTCAAGTAGTAGGTTTCAAGTATATTTTCAAGTATAATTTCAAGATCAGTAGAAGGTTTGGGTCTTGCCCTCAAAAAGAAAGGCAGGACCCAACTGACCATGGGGAACATTTCATGTACTATAACTGAGTGCAAAACTGTGCTCTTAGTCTAAAAACTATATTA
>JANHFX010013391.1:0-16013 GCA_027560015.1 Chloroceryle amazona | reverse complement strand
CGCTGGTTTTGATGGATTTTGCTGCAAAGGGGAAAGCAGCAACAGCAATGCCTTCTGCAGGAGTTAAACGAGCTGAACTGGGAAGAGCAAGCCCTGTGCTCCTCTCTGTCCAAGCCCACTGTCCAAGGATTCCAGCCTCGCCTCCCCAAAGCCATCTGCAAATGTGGTGAGCAGTTGAACAGGGGCTGGTCATGTTCCTGGGTCCTAACCTCATTGTCCATCCCTTCTCTTTTCAACTTCCAGGTGCCTCAGAGCACAAAGCCCCTGTTGAAGAAAGGGTCAGTGCTAGGCAGTTACCTGCTGGAGGACAAGCCGGTCAAACGGTTAGATGGGTGTCTGTGTTGTGTTCGTGGTGTCTGTGCCTGCTGGAGCACCCTGTCAGTCAAGCTGTGTCCTCTGTCCAGTTCTCCCACCTTGCTGCTGCCTGGCTGGGGGAGCATGCGTGGGGTGCAGCTGGACTGTGGTTCTAGCTGCTCCTTGGCATCGGGTGGTGTGGGCTCCACGGGGAGCTGAGGGTGCTGTTAGTGAATTCCTCAGGTGGGTGCCCCCCCGTCCAAGGCTGCTTCTACCTGCAGCAAGGGGGGAGCAAACTCAAATGCCATCAGAAGCTTTGAGTGTTCATGGGATGGGAGTCATGAAGGTTGCCTCTGAGCAAGTCAGGCAGCTCTGTTAAAGTGACTGGATCATCTTACAGATAGGCCAGTTCCTCCCTGGGCAGAAATCCTGCCTACTGGTGCCTCATGCCAGAGCCTGTACCGCTGGGCATGGGAGAGGGCAGGAGTTGCACAAGGCTTGCATTGTCTCTGGCAGCTGAAAGCCCTGAGGAGAGGGCCCAGCTCCAGGTGGGTCCATCCCACCCATCTCCCTCCACACCCTTGCAGATGCTCACCTGGCTCACCACACTTCAGGCAGGGCAGGAGAATGTGTCTGTGGGGCAAAGGCCTTTTATTTTTTATTTTTCCCTCTACATGCAGACTGCACAATGGCTTCAATACCCACATGCACCTCCTTGCTAAGCTGTGTTGGCATTAAGCATCAGCTCTTGCAAACTAATTGTGTGACCAGCACACCGGTACTGGCCCAAAGCCTGGCTCCTGGGAGAGGCAGGGGAGGTCAGCCCAGTGCTGAGCTGGCTTGGAGCTGGATGTCCCTGCAACTGCTGGCCCCAAACACACCCTAAAGGCAGCACACTTCCCTGTTTCCTACCAGGTCTCAGCAGAATGTTCCTCTGCTTCTCAGTTTCTCCTGAGACATAGGTCTAGGATCAGAGTTTCTTCCAGCTTCAGCTCGCCCTTAATGCTGGCAGTTCTGGTCATGACAGTTAAGAACTGAGCTTCAGGCTCACAGACTGATGGAAACCAGGTGAGCTGTGGAGTCAGGGCTGGGCAGTTGCTAGGACAGGTCTGAGGCAGATCTCTTTCTTGTCAGACATGTCCTCCATGGGATCAGATGACCGTGTTCTCCCATCCTCCTCCCCAGCTTGCTCTTGCAAAGTTCCTGCTGGAATAAACCCACCAGAGAGGCTTAACAGGTGGAGAAGTCTGGCAGTGGGGGTGATGTGAGAGGGGCAGACGTGTTTGTTGGACCTGTCTTTGTCCCTGTGCTGTGTCACACCACATTGCTTGAGAAACGTGAATAAAATCTGTTAGATCTGGAGTCACCATTTAGAAAACTTTGTGTTTGTCCTTTTTTCCCCTCCCCAGAAGAGAATTTTGAGTCTCAGCCCCTCATTACTCTGACTCTTGACAGCCTTGGGAGACGGGGGATGTGCCCCAGAGCCTGTGAGGATGTGTCTGTTTTGAATGGAGAGGTTCAGCTGGGATGGGGACTCCACCACTGCCCTAGGCAGCCTGGGCCAGGCCTTGATAACCCTTGAGGAGAAGTAGTTTTTTCCTCATGTCCAACCTAAACGTTACTTGGTGCAACTTGAGGCTGTTTCTTCTTGTCCATTGCTTCTTGGATGGAAGAAGAGGCCTGCCCCACCTGGCTCCAACCTCCTTTCATGGAGCTGTAGGGAGGAAATGTAGAATGTTAGAGCCCTGAGGAGATGTACTCCCAGCAGAGAGTTGTTGCCTTGATTCCTGCACTTGTAGCAAGAGAAAAATGTTGGTGATAGAGGTGGGATGTGCTCCCTCTGACGACATTGACTGTAGCAAGCTCCTGATCTCTCCAATGCAGTCTGGTGGCCAGTGAAGGCAGTGGAGATCCCTGTGCTGGATGAAGCTCTTCAGTTATGTCCTAAGCCTTCTCGCCCTCTTTGTCTCGTACTTTAACCATGGAAAGCCAAGGCAGGGCCAAGGTGCTGCCTTGCTCCTCAGCAATCGTCCCAGTAGTTTAAATTGGTATTCCAGCTGTTCTTTTGAAGACTGTTCCTCCACTTTCCCTGTCAGCTCTGCCCCAGTGAGCCAAGTGCATCAGCCTGCTCTCGTGTTAGCACAGGCAGTGCAACACCTCTTCCCTCCACCCACAGCTTGGGCAGGTCCTGGGGCTTCCTTACTATTGAGATCACAGCGTGGCTGGTCAGAAGATTTAAAAAATAAACATCTTTCAGTTCCTGGCTCCCTCACCCTGGGCCACATGTGGTGTCAGGGCAGAGCAGAGCCACTACTGGGCAAAGTGACACTGGGTGAGCACCTCCACTGCTGTTTGCATGCCCGTGGCAGGTTTCTGAGCTCAGGAAGGCTCTGCTGCAGCACTGCTGGGATGGGTGGGCTGGTCCCCCGAGCATGGCTGGGTGCCTTCAGCAGAGGACAGTGACAGTGACACTGCATGTGGCCTCCTGGGGATGACCACCCAAACCTCATCCTGTTGCCCACAGTCAAACCCATGTTGCTAACCCCATAACCTTTGTTACTGCTTTCTGTGTTGTATTTGGTAACAAAAATAGAAGAGGGGTTGTTGCTTTTAATTTTTTTTTTGATGTTTTTTCCTGTGGCCACTTTTGTATGTTTTGCCTCATTTTTCAGTACCGGGGGAAGTGGGAGGCAAAGAACCTTTGAAAAATGTAGAAGGTGGGAATTTTTATTAAAAAGAATGAAATATTTTGGCACACATGAGTACAGTGCAGCTCAGGGAGCTGTCACTCTTTCCCCAGGGGTGCTGCTGGTGCCTTAGTCATGGGGAGTACTGGGGGTGTAGGTGTGGAGTAGAGCTCTTGCAAAGTGCTGCACTAATCAGATCGCGTTGGTTGTTTTGGGGCTTTGCAACTTCTTCCTCTTCCCCTCACCCCCTGCCCTCCCACCCTCTTTGTGGCACCCGTGGGCTTCAATACAGACAACTGGCCTCTGCGGACCTTCCCATTACCTTCCCCCTGGATGTGGCAGTGGAAGAACCCAACAGAAAGAACTGTAAATGCTTCCCAGGCAACAGGACGTGGCTGAAGACAAAAGAAGGAGGCAGCACAGACTTTGGAGAACAGAGCAGGGACGAGGAGAGATGGTCATTGGCAGCAGATGCTGAGTGGCTCAAGATGTCTTCAAAGGGTGATGATGGCTGCAGGAAAAATGCAGATGGGTTAGATGATGCCCCATTGCCTCCCAGAGGACAGCCTGTTGGCACTGAAACCACGGTAAGTCCTATTACTTGGGGTTCTTCCTCAGAACACCTGCTACCAGGGCTTTGAGGGTTTCTGACTCCCTTCCCATCTAACTCCAGCTCTGGAGGTTTATAGGACAGGGCTCCTACACCAAAGCACAGTCTGCAGCTGGGCTTTTCAAACTGCATCCCTTTCTTCCATTGTAGCTCCAGGCACTGGAACCAGCCAGCTCCTCCCCAGATCACATCTTTAAAGTGGTGTTTGTAGGGAACTCCGGCGTTGGGAAGAGTTCCTTCATCCACCGCTTCTGCTATGACAGGTTCTTGGCTGAGCTCAATGCAACCATTGGTAAGTAAGAAGGTTCCTGACTCATCTGGCTAAGAAGGGTGGGAAGGTCAGCCTGGACACTTGCTGTTTGCCTGTATTTTAGCCCAACTAAAGGTACAGATGGTCCCTCTCTCAAGTTTGACTCAATCTTGCAGTTTCCCTGACCTAAATAGTCTAGATCTTGGCCATTGCAATGACAGTCTGCTCTCCCCTCATCCTATCTTATGATCACTGTTACCTTCTTAACAGGTATTGATTACCAGGTGAAGAGTCTGATGGTGGATAACACCCAGGTTGTCTTACAGCTGTGGGATACAGCTGGACAAGAAAGGTAAGCAGGTTCTGTGGGATTGCCCTAATGTAGGACATGGGAGAAAAGGGAAAGGGCATGACCACCTGGTTTCTGTCTCTGGGTTGTAGCAACGTAGGGCTTGGTCTCTTCTCCCATGTAGCAAGTGATAGGACAAGAGGAAACATCCTCAAGTTGCACCAGGGGAGGTTTAGGTTGGGCATGAGGAACAAATTTTTCCCTGTGAGGGTTGTCAAGGGCTGGCCCAGGCCACCCAGGGCAGTGGTGGAGTCCCCACCCCTGGAGGGGTTTCAAGCCATGGAGATGTGGTGCTGGGGAATATGGTTTAGTGGTGACCTGGAAGTGCTGGGTTAATGGTTGGACTCAATGATCTTTGCCAACCTAAACAATTCTATGATTCTATGGGAAAACGGGCAGCTTCAGGAGGACCAGTGAGGTTGCAGCAGCTATTTAAGTGCTGAACCTGCAGCAAAGGACTGTTTGGAGATTTCCAGAAACTGTGGCTGTGAAGCAGGGCCCAAAGAGATTGCTCTGAGGACTGACAGAAAAGTAGTTTTCCATATGTCTGACCTGCATCCTTGTGGCTTCATGTAATCTACCCATGAATCACCATACAGTGTGGGGTTCTAAGCTCCTCTATTCCCCAGAGCTCTCCTGCATCAGCCTTCTTCAGGACACGGCTGTAGGTTAGGATAGAAATGAAGGCTCTAGGTGGACATCCTGTTCTCAGATTCAGTTGTGCTACTGCTGTCCCCAGCTACTTACCACCACTTGCTATTCAGAGGGTGAAGGCAGTGTGGGAACCTTTCCAGATCTGATTCAAAGCAGCTGAATGAGCTTGACTTGTGGAGAAGGTGATCTGAACTACCCTGCTGGACCCTATTGGTGAAGTTATGGGTCAATATAGTAGAGGATACACTTGACCCTCATCTGCTACTAGATATGAAGGCCCACCACTACTTTCATGTAAATGAGATTTTATTTAGGATGTACTATGAAGCTGAAGAAGAGAAGCGATTTTGAGGGGGCTGTTAACCTCAAGAGACTGGTAAAAATAAGTACTGGCTATTTTGGGCTAACTATGTTATGGGGCAGGGCTTCAGGGGGCAGCCAAGGTCATGGGAATACTATAATCCTAAACTGTACCAACAGAGTTATGATGCTGTCCCCTCAGTCAGACAGACCATGCAGACCTGGTGGGAATATACTGAGTACAGGAGCAAACTAGTTGTTCTAAAATCAAGCTTCATGCTTGAAGAAATAATGATATTTGAGAGGACTCCTGTGGTTACTTCAGTGCTGAATCTGAGCAGTTAAGGGAGATGTTGTGACACCAAATGTGATGTTTTACTGAAGTCAGATTGCATCGG
This sequence comes from Chloroceryle amazona, assembly GCA_027560015.1. Taxonomy (NCBI): domain Eukaryota; kingdom Metazoa; phylum Chordata; class Aves; order Coraciiformes; family Cerylidae; genus Chloroceryle; species Chloroceryle amazona. The sequence goes on along the minus strand of JANHFX010013391.1, from coordinate 10,471 downwards.
AGGCCAAATTCAAGCTATTGTCTCTGCAGAAGGACCTTTAGGGTAGGCCCCTGCAGCTTTAGCAAATCTTAGACGTGTACTTGCAAGAGAGAACTTGGTTCAGTGCTGATACTCAGCAGGAGACCTGGGAAGAAGCAAAAGCTTTTCTCACTTGTAGAGAATCATAGAATGGTTTGGGTTGGAAGGGACTTTAAAGATCATCCAGTTCCAACCTCTCTGCCATGGGCTGGGACACCTCCCACTAGACCAGGTTGCTCCAAGCCTCGTCCAACCTGACCTTGAACACATCCAGTGAAGGAGCATCCACAATTTCCCTGAGCAACCTGTTCCAGGGTCTCACCACCCTTGGAGTGAAGAACTTCTTATTTCTAACCTAAATCTACTCTCTTTCATACCAATTCTAACCGGAGGTACCCAATTGTGAATATCCTGTGGAATAGACATGTGGAATAGACGTGGAATAGACAGAGGAACCCCTTGGAGCATGCAAGAACTCCTTGGTGACTTCCCTGAGGCCAGTGCATGCTATATTTGCTGTTTCTTCTAGAGCATCAAGTCTGTCCTGAACTTCCAGAGGTTTGCCTTGGCTGCCAAAGATAGAGCCTGTGCTTTCTCAGTCAGGCAGTTGTCAGGACATCATTATGCCCCTGTTGTAGTGAGAAGGAACCGGCTTCAGGCGATCATCTGAAGAGTTCAGGAGGGTCACCCCTTGCTGTAGGTATTCTTAGCTCTTAACAGAATAGGAGAGGTTGTTATCCTGTGCAACGCTGAAGCACACGGCTCTCCAGAGAGATCTCAGGTACCCGTGGTATTTAATTCCATCAGTTTGCCGTCTGTGCGGTTATATCAACGGCCCTGTCACAAGCTGCTTACAGATTTTAAGGTTTGAGGTTTAGGGTTGGTTATTTTTTTCATGGAATTTATTCCCAAATTACAAGTCTGTGGTTCTAACTGGTACCCACAGGACAAAGTAGATGTCTGGTGGGAGTTTCTAACTGATTATGTCACATATGATGGCATTGCTTTATAGATTCAAAATGGGAAAGAGGCTGTATTGAGGCTGAGATCTCAATCCCTGTTCTGGCAGCACCAGAGCAGACATTTTACTCGCCTCGTTTATACTGTGGAACAGCAGAGTCTGCAGATTCTTCCAGATGCTACAGAAAGGTCATCTTCTTTCCAGCCATTTCCCTTTTTATAGGCAATTACCTTTTCCTATCCCAGCTAAACAGATTCTTCTGTTTCTGGCCTCCTGACCTGCAAAGGTCTTTCTCCTTTCTCAGTACCAGGCGTTTGGAAAGACTCCTGTTCACCCATGGCTGCCTGGCCTGCCTTAAACGTGCAAGGACGTGACCTGCCTGTCACCAGTGTGTGCACACCAGCCCCAGGGGCTGCCTGGCTTTGCAGAGTGCCTGCACTCAAAGACAGATAGTCCCGCTCTGTTGCCATCACGCAGCCGTGGTTCTGAGAGTGCCTTTGGTTTTGTTCGGGCTCAGGTTTCGGAGCATTACCAAGCAGTATTTCCGGAAGGCAGATGGGATTCTGGTGATGTACGACATTACGGCCGAGTGCTCCTTCACGGCGGTGCGGAACTGGATGAGCAGTGTCCAGGTGAGAGTGGGGCCTCAACTGTCTAATGCTGGTGGTGCTGCCACTGATTCTTCCAGACCAGCTCCGATTGTCTCTCTGGGAGTGACGATCTCCAGTCATCCAGGACATCCTACTGACCTTGAGAAGATGAATTATCACAGAATCATTTAGTTTGGAAAAGACCTTTAAGATCATCAAGTCCAACCATTAACCCTGCTCTACCAAGTCCACCACTAAGCCATATCCCCGAGCACCACATCTGTGTGGCTTTTAAACACAGCCAGGGACGGTGACTCAGCCACCTCCCTGGGCAGCCTCTTCCAGTTCCTGACAACCCTTTCCTAATGTCCAGTTTAAACCTCCCCTGGTGCAGCTTGAGGCCATTCCCTCTTGTCCTATCACTTGTTCCTTGAGAGAAGAGACCAGCACCTACCTCTCTACAACCTCCTTTCAGGTAGCTGTAGAGAGTGAGAAGGTCTTCCCTCAGCCTCCTTTTCTTCAGAATAAATAGCCCCAGGTCCCTCAGCCACTCCTTGTAAGACTTGTTCCACAGGCCCTTCACCATCTTAGCAGCTCTCCTCTGGACCTGCTCCATCACCTTGATGTCTTTCTTATATTGAGGTGCCCAAAACTGAACCCAGTACTCAAGGTGTGGCCTGAGTGGTGATGAGTACAGAGGGACAATCACGTCCCTGGTCCTGCTGGCCACACTATTTCTAATACAAGCCAGGATTCCACTGGCCTTCTTGGCCACCTGGGCACACTGCTGGCTCATATTCAGACATTTGTCATTCGGCACCCCCAGGTCCCTTTCTGCTGGACAGCTTTCCAGCCACTCCTCCCCAAGCCTAGAGGATTGTGTTATCAAAGCAGATGCTGGGGGAGACAAAACTACCTGTCTGTGTAATGTTTGTGTATAGATGGCTTAGAACTGAAGGGAAATTGTCTGTCAGGGGTAGTTATGTTTGGATTGTGCTGAGTCTCAAAACCCAAGATCTAAGGGAAATGAATAAGCACAGGTTGGAGGTTTCTAATATTATTAACTTCCACAGGCTTGTTGGGGGAAAACAAACAAACACTTCATTATGTTTTCAGACTTTAAAAGATCAAAGGTTAAGATTTTCAAAACTAACCAGGCTCTGAAAACCAGGATCCTTTCAGGAAGATTAAGCTCAGCACACAGAAAATCAAAGCACCTGAAATCTGTATATTTTTTTAAGTAATCTCTCTTCTTTTCTTTTCCCCAGCTTAGTATTTATCTTGCTTTGAGGCTGTTCAGGGCAGTCAAGCTTGGAAAATAACTTGGAGCCCCATTCCACTGTCCTTACTCTGGTGATGTTTTAGTGAGATGGTGGAACTAGGAGGAGTTTCACCAGAGGCAATGGACTTCAGGAATCTCCTGGGAATAACAGTCCCTACAGAGACCGTATGCAAGAGCTGACCATCACTTAGCTTGCTCAGCCAGTGGATTTTCAGCAAGGGATTGTTGAGTTTAGGACAGCACATCTGACCAATAGTACTGCACATATAGACACAAATTATTGAACTTAGTAAGAAATTCTGCCTGAACTTAAATTCCACCCCCCAAAAAGCAGCAGATTGCTTTTTTTAGGCTTGTTGTTTCCCACAGAGGAACTTGGGTCCTGTGTCCCCTCTCTCAGCATCCCAGCAGCTGGACATACAGAACATTTGAAATAGATTTGCATAGTTTTAAGCTTCCTTCCACAAATCCCTGGGGCTGTTTGAGTAATGGTCCTTTAATGAGTTAAAGGGCCTCATCCTGCTGCTGGTGAAGGTCTTGTTTGCATGAGCTGGAACAGGATCTGCCCCAAGATATTTCCCTCCCTTCCCTGAGTCTCTGGGGTGCTTTACTCTGTTTCTTTTGCAGGAAGGTATTGAGGATGGTGCTGTGGTCTTTCTGCTTGGAAATAAAATTGATGCTGCACAGAGGGAGACCCGGAATGTGCCCAAGGTGGAGGGAGAAAGGCTGGCGAAGGTCTGACGCTGTGCTCTGCTGCTCAACCTGCTCTGCAGGCTCCCTCCAGCAGTGAGCAGGGCAGCCTGGCTGTCAGGAAGCCCTTCTGGGAGCCATTTCTCAGTAGGGTACTTTCCCTCTCCCCTTCAACCCCGTGCTTCTCCAAGTTAAACACGTACCAAGGTTCCCCAGGTACCAGGAAGGATGAGGTGGTGGCCAGCATGAAGCCAATGGCCCTTGAGGCACACTCATGTATTTCTGTCAAGGCTTGCTGCCTCCTTGCAGCGATGCTCAGTCTTTGAGGGCAGCATTTGAGGACTCCCGTAATGCATGACCTGCAAAATCATCCTGCCTCCTTCCTCACCCACTGTGTCCCCGTGTCCTCTTGTACCCTGGCCCCAGGGTGGGGGGAGGCAGGGCCTCGGAGGCATTCCCTGTCTTCTGCACACAAAAGTAAGGGAATCCAAGTACCATGATCAGGTGGTTTCTCTTCCCAAATAACTCCCATGGTGTTCCCTTTTGGATGCTCTGGCCGGGTCCCTATCTCCTCTCCCGGGCCACTGAGCAGGGTCTGTGCCCCAGCCGCCCTCCTGGCCCCAACTGCTTGTGTCAGAGCTCCCAGTGGTGAGGGGGGGCCCACTCCCCAGGCGGGGTGTAAACGGTGTGGGGGAGCTGGCAGCCGACGTGGGTGCTTGCTGTGCTCTCTGGCAGGAGTACAAGGCTGTCTTCTACGAGTGCAGTGCGATGACAGGCTATAACATCATGGAGCCCATGCTGCACATGGCCAGGTGAGTCAGGAACAGGCACTATGGGCTACGTCCCCAGCTGTAGGTGACTGGTGTGGGCTCTCCTGGGGAGCAAGCAAGAAGAGGGGGCCATCAGAGACTGACTTTCTGGCACGGCACTAAAAATACCTGGAGCAATGTGCTCTTCCTCCTGAGTCGTGGTCCTTGTCTTTGTACCTGGAGCACACTAAGTACAGACTGGAAGTTATCTCACAATAAAGCTTCATCTGGCAGAGCTGGCTGTTGAAAGATTGGGAGTTTAATTTGAATATTCATCACAAAAACCTTGTGAACTATCCCAGATTGTAAGTTGGCATTTTCAGCCTGATGTCTTCATGCATCTCAAAGGGGCTTTTTTTTCTTCCTTATCTTCTACAGTACTATACAGAATATGATCTTTTGGTGGCAATATTTTTAAAGGCAGATAAGTTGCTTTGTAGGGCTGAAAGAAGTTTGCTCCAGGATTTTTATTATTTTAAAAAGCAAGTAGTTTTGAAAACAGTCTTTGAAATTGCGCAGGAAAAAATATCTTTGTGTTTTCTTTTATCTCTTCACCTCCTGCCGCATCATCTGTTAGATTCACAGCAGGACATAGTTGTTCATTAGCTGGGATGGTTTATTTACTACCCAGGTCAATGGCATTTCTCACAGCACGTGCCTTCAGCGTGCTTTATTACCCTGCAGCAGCCCAAGATGGCCCAGGCAAGTGAAGCAAACTTCCTGGGATTCTGGCGTCAGTGTGGGAGGTTGGGAATAAGGCACAGACCACTCACGCCCAGTCTGGTGCTACAATTACTAAGCCATGCTTGTCCCCTCTTGTGTGTGTCCAGTTTCTCTCCCCATTCCCTGGAAATCCATGCTCATTTTCTGTGTGTGGTTTATCTTTCCCAACTTCCAGAGAAGCCTGGTCTTTAGGCCAGTCGCTTTTCACAATCCTTAATGTCTGTGGCTGATAGGGAGCAAAGGGAAGAGGCAAATGCCTTGCCAGGGAGATCCCAGTAAGTGGGTTGTGATCTTGATCTGTGCTGCTTGTTCCAGGTTGCTGACAGCGCAAGAAGACAGGCAGAGAGAGAACGCCCTGCAGCTGGAAGATGTCAACAGGAGGAAAGGGTGCTGCACATAAGGCACATCAATGTGTCAGCAAGAGACGTGTGCCAACATTGTTTTGTGAAGCTGGGGTTCCTTTCAACCAAGCCGAATCTGATGGTATCAGCTCTGCTGAGACTTGGGGAAGCTGCAGCATTTCCCCACCTGGGAATTTCAAGGCACTAAATCAGGCCAAAAATGGGCACGTGACCTGCACAGTTTCGTGTCCCAGCTCTGCATGCAGCTCTGTTCTCTGGAGGCCTCTGCTTCTTTTGGGGAATTCAGCTGGTCTTGGCTAACAGCACAAACTGGGCCTTCTGTCTGGAGAAGCCACCGGTGAAAGGATGTGAGAGGATGAAGTCTTCTTCCTTTTCTTTCTGGCAAAGAAGTGGCTCAGCAGGGAGAGCAGAGGACGCGGTGGGTGCTGCATTAAACAGAATTTTAGTGTACAAGATAAAGAAATTAGGTTAAATGTGGGCTAGCTCTAGGTTGTGACCCATCTGTCTCAAAAAGCAGCATCTCCTCTTGGTTCTGTAACAGCAGAGCCCAGCTGGAAGCCTCCATCAGTTCCTGTATGATCTGGATGGAGCCCTGTATTTACTGCGAAATTTGGTTTGACTTGCCAATAGTGTGTGTAGTTAACTGATTCCATGTATGGATATCATACGAACTGATAAGATGGGTCATCCCACTGGCTTTCTTCCCTCTGTGATGCTAATGGGCCTTGTCACTGTCCTCTCCTCTTGTGGAGCATTGCCTTGGGACCTGCCAGTGCTGCTGATGCAGAACCTGTTGCAGGAGCTATGCTGTGTGTACTGGAGGGGCAGGCAGAGCCTGTTTTAAGGCTGAATGCTGTCACCCGTTCTCTGATCCTTTCTTAGCTTGACTACACTGCTTTTGAATGCACTCAGGCTGGAAGCACAAGTGAAACGTAGCTGGTGGAGCTTTCTCTCTTGGGGCGTGCTTGTGTGAGACCCTCACCTTCCTTTAGAAGGACCTGAGGAAGAGCAGGACCGAACCTGCTCCCATAGGGAGGGGACCTTCTTGTCACTATGGAGTGAGGCAAAGCAGGGTGAGGGGAGGCATGGGCTGAGGTAGGAGCTGGTCTCAGAAATGTGGGAATATCCAATGCAGGAAAAGCACCCTGAGTCACCAGCAGCCCATCAGTGTTACAAAGAATTTCCATGGTTCCTCCCTGTGCCCTTTACTCCTGATAGGAAAAAGGAAGTTTTTCTCTGGAAGAGCATTCCTGACTAAAAGGAATAGCTGAAAGCCATAAGCTGCTGTTCAGTGCTTGCTGCTGTCTGTCTGTGGTTCACGCTGTGTTTAACAGTGATACCACCTTCCAGAGACTGGGAATCAGTTAGAAGAGGTCCAGAAGGAGCTAGGGCTGCTGGTGTGGAGTCTGGAGTAACACCAGCAGTGCTGTCAGTAGAACTGCTCATGTTTGGGAAGGGAAATCCTCTCTGTGTTCAGAAAGCACCTGTAATCTGATCACAGCCGTGGCTTTCCAGCTTTTAGCCATGTGGGCACAGAGTTATCGCCTGTTTGAACAGGTCAAACCTACCACCCGAGCTGGGGGAGCTGCTGTTCATGATTCCTCTGCACCGTGCTCCAGTTGCAGGTCAATAAGGACTGGGGCTGACTGACAACCGGCATCTTTGGCCAGGGCCCACCAGGAATGGCAACATTGCCGTACCTGCAGCAGTGGGATTTGGGAAGTTGCTGCCCAAGGAACTGAGCAGCAGCTGCTCTGCTGATGCAGGCTGGGCGCACACCTCCCTCGCTGGGTATGGAGCACATCAGAGACAAAGACGTCAAATACAGACACAAAGACACGGGCCAGTCTCTGTATTACCTTTATCAGCACCATCATATCACAACTTCAAGAGCTACCCTGTGGTTTTCTGTTGGTGTTTTTTTTAATGTACAACCTTAAGCATGTTTTCTTAGTGTGTAGATCAGAGTACAGTCAATAAAGTGGCACTGTCTTACAAATGGTTGTGTGGAGAGAGGTTTTTTTCTTATTTCCAGGTGCTGCAGGAGATTCAGTCTCCTGTCTTTGGTCGGTGGTTGTAGCGTGACCTCCCCTAGAGTTAGGAATTGGGTGGCTTTCAATCCTTGTGCCCTGGCGTGGCTCCAGTGGGATGTTTGTGCATTACAGAACTAATCTCTCTGCAGCTTTGACCCAAGAAATTATTACTCATTTCCCCTGCTATAAATTGCTAAATCCTTGTAACATCTTTTTTTACCAGGAACAGGGTGGACTTTTGTTGCAACCCTGACAAAGGGGCACAGAGTTTGGGGAGGTCGCACTCAGATTTATTAAAGCACCAGGGTGGGTTTTCTTACTGGATGGTCTTGTGCAGCAAGACAACAAATTATTTAAATGTCCCATTGGAAGACCCAGACACTTTCAGTCTCGAGGGGTATGTTGTTAGTTTTTAAACCTGTCTGGCACCAGACCCAAACTAGACCAGACTTTCTACAAAATTGCTGATTTTACTACTCCTGTGGTTTAACCCCAGCCAGCACCAAGCACCACGCAGCAGCTTGCTTGTTCCCTGCCCTCCCCGTGGGATGTGGAGAAGTGACAGAAAGTAAAACTCGTGGGTTGGGATAAGAATAGTTTAATAAATAAAATATAATAATAAATTAATAATAGTAATGAGGAAGATTATTACAAAAAAAGAGTGAAATAAACCCCAAGACAAATGGTGCCCACTCAACCCTGGCTGCCTGATGCCCCAGCTGTGATTTCTGCCCCCCTCCAGCCAACTTCCCCCAGTTTACATACCGGATATAATGTGCTGTGGTCTGGAATATCCCTTTGGCTAGTTCAGATCAGCTCTCCTGGCCATGCTCCCTCGCAGCTCCTCCTGTTCCTGCTCACTGGCAGAGGATGGAAAAATGAAAAACTCCCTTAACTTGGGATCAGCGCTACCGAGCAACCACTAAAACATCAGCGTGTTATCAACGTGATTCTCATACTAAATCCAGAACTGGGCAGAGGAAAAATGTTTCCAAGGTGGGATAACTCCCCTAGTATTGCAACAATAGTTATGAACAATACACTAGTTTGCAATCTTGGCATTGTTTTCTGTATTTTCTTTCTACTTCCCCATGGGTGTTGTAGAATTAATGGCCATTTCAGTCACTATTTAGCCATTGAAGAGACATCATTTTAATTTGGAAGGTGGGATTGGTTTTGCTTTCTTAGGAGAGCACCCACTGAGATCCTAACAGGTACATTCTGCACTATTGCCTTTCTGTGACTCGTTTAAATCTTTCATCAGACGTTATCCACTAATTGACACCTCCCACCCCTTCAGCCCTCTTTCTAACTCTTTGTTTTCAAGAATTCACCAAAACACTGAGCATTAATTTCTGGACAGATGATCAGGAAAAGCTGGATGGTTGGATTCTATGATCTTAAAGGTCTTTTCCAACCAAAATGATTCTATGAATTCCAAAGGACAGTTCCCACTTGCACCCATTAATCAGTCCCTGCTATGGGGATCACACAGTCTCTCTCCCATTATTTTCTGTCCTGTCACCTTCTTCTGTTAGTGTCTTCTCATGCTCTTTTGACTTCCTCGTTGCTTAGTCCATGGATATATTGACTAAGTAGTTAAGCCCCAAATATAAATGTATCTCACAGCTCATGCTATACACCTTTAAATGCTCTCTTTGGAGATCTGCTTGGTGCCAGTGGATCCACAATCCTGCAGCTCACAGCTTCGTTAGCTCTTTGAGCCACTGCCAGCCTGCTCATTACTGATCTGGCCGTTTGAGTCACACGGGAATTTTGGTTGGTGCAGCTACAAAGGCTGAGCTCCAGACTCGTCGGGCCTGTGGGGCATGCTCGATGTGCACACTGAGCCGTGGGGTTTAATCAAGCCCCTATCCTGCAGACCCAAGTGTAGCTGTGTGCTTCTTCTCAAGTGACCAGCCCATGGGAGACCTGACCAAGTAAAATTAGTTTTTATCAAGGTAAATGAGTCTCTCCAGAAAATATATGACTCTAGTGCTGAGTTCTGGGAGGTGAGGGAACCCCTGGTGTATTGCACCATCACCTGCAGGCTTTCCCAAGGGCACAACTGGCACACAGGCAGCAGTTGCCCCTCACTGTGCCCGTTTGCTGACCCAGGTCTGCCAGGGTGGGAGGTCACGATCTCCTGTTTATACACTGGACACAGGCAGAAGGCACAGGGCAGGGTGGGGGGCTACCCCGCGCTCTGCCAAGGAGGAATGGGGCCAAGGGGCTGATGTCTCTCATTGCCTCATGGGTCTCTGCACCAAACCTCCCACCGTCTAAGCGCAAGCTGGTCCCCTGCGGCTGTTGAATCGCTCCGAGGGCTCTAAGCTAAAGCTTTAGTAGGGTCCCCGTGGGCTGAGGAGAGAGGAGCTCTACTGGGAAGGGTGATTTCTGAGTTGGGCACATGGATGAGAGAGGTTAAGTGTCACAATGGAGGTGAACACTCAGAAGGTCCTAAACTGGCATCTTCCCTCTCTCCCTGCTCACCTCTCCTCTCTTCTCATCCACCCCTAAAATCCCGTGTGATGCTATCAGGGGAGTGGGCAAGGGACCTTCTCCCGGGAGCCGCCTCTGCGCTGTGCAGGGAGGAATTTGGGCTGAAGCTGACATGAGGTAATGGGAGGATGAGGCTGCAGTCGGGGCTCGAACCCGCTTTACGGGATGTTTCATGGAAACTCTTTAACAAGCAGCTCTGACGCCTTATAAAGGAAAAAAAAAAAAAAAAAAAAAAGGAAGCAGGTCCAGCCCGAGTTTGCCGCAATGTGTGGCCTCCGGCAATGGAGAGCCGTGGGGAGGCCCCGGTGGCGGGAGCGGGGTCATCGCTCCGCCCGGGGCTCGCCGGACTCGGGGCCGCTTGTTTTGCAGGGAACGAAGCACCAGCAGCGAGGCGAGGCCGGGCCGGGTCGAGTCGGGTCGGGTCGAGTCGGGTCGGGTCGAGTCGAGTCGAGTCGAGTCGAGTCGAGTCGAGTCGAGTCGAGTCGAGTCGAGTCGAGCCCA
>JANHFX010013390.1:0-13701 GCA_027560015.1 Chloroceryle amazona | reverse complement strand
AAAAAAAAACACCCCACGAATTTGAAGTATCAATATTACCTTGACACAGTTCTGCTTACCTGCTGTTCAACCCATAGTAAGTGGATTTTAAGAACAATGCAGCATTTCACTGTTGCCCAGAGCAAAGTAGCCAAAAGTCTAAGCTCTTTGGACAGGCCTTTAATATTTTTGGTAGTACAATTTTTACAGGTAAAAATATGATTTTAAGTAAATGTGAGAACTGATTATTTTTCAGAATACAGATGTAGTAATTTTTTTCTTTTTAAATTAATGGATGTGATTTGACACTTCAAAAGGAGTGAGAGCTAAGAACCTTTCACTTCTACAGAATTAAGACAACAGGTAAAATGTATTATTATAGCTCATGCCAGCAGTTATCTCAAAAAAGTCAAAATTTCTTTTTTCTATCAGGAAAAAACAAACAGAACATGATCATTTGAAATTTAACACACCAAGTTTAGACAAAGCACATGGGAACGAGTTCTCAGATTTAGATTCCTGTGACTCTTACAAAGCAGCTATGCTGTCTCCATCAGGCTGTAGCCTCCCAGACTGTCACTAGACCACAGGTTTAGAGTGGTAAACTGAAGTTGTTTGAATTTATGCAGAATGTTCTGACAAACATCAGTCAAAACCTGAAAATATGCCAGGTCGGAATCTCTGACTAATTCATTTTTAGGAAGAACGGGTAAGCAAAAATGTATTTTGTTTAACTGGTAAGATGAAATGAAATGAAATGAATCACATCCCCTCATAATCAAGGTTAGGTATTTATATCAACCTTCTAATAAGAGTGGAAAATCCAGTTGAACTAAGAAAACTATCACACAAGCACAATTAAGGCTGAAATGCATGCCAGCCTTACACAGCACATGAAGTTAATGACAGCTTTAAGAAGATGTTTCTCACTGTGAAATGAAGAAAACAGTATCTGTGTTTATGTTATATACCATGAGGCATAAGACAACATTGATTAAATTAATGACTTCAATTATTTTTGAAAAGGATTTTCCTTCTAAAAACACATGTACACATATTACTTGGGGCTTAACTTCATCAGTGCTTGATCTGAAGCTCTCTGGTATCCAGCGGTATTGATAAATAAGGAAATCAAAGTGACATCTTACTTCATGCATTGATAATAAATAGAAGAGTAAATATAAGATATGAATAATTAAGAAACTCCTCTCTACGTCTTCTTCACCAGCAACACATTCAGAATCTCTGGTTTTCCTGTTATCTAGGCTCTACCTTATTTTTCAACATTTCAAGTAAAGTATAGTGTACATTACATATATAAAAGCAGTATATTTTTCTGTAAACTGAAACACTCTTTCACTGAGGACTGGGAGTGGTAGCACCCTTTTACTGACATCAGTAAAAAGGGAAAGTTAAATCGTTAACAGACGTTAAAAATCAATTTGGCTACTTCTGGCAGGTGAGGTCAGATATTTTATTGTAAAAATGATGAATCTTTTGGCTCTTTCAATAAATTGATCTTATGAAATACAGAGTGATAAGGGAGTTTTATGAAGTATAAACAGTACACATTATAAATAATAACATATGGCCCTACAGCAAATGCTCTCATGATTGATCACAGCAGCAGAATCCCTCGAGTGCCTTACAGAGTAGTCACATTGGGATCATCTATTGTACAATCCATACGTTAACTAGGTAACTGCTTAGTGGGGAAAATTTATAAAGCTAAGGCTAATGAAACTGGTTTTGTTTGTGAGATTTATTTCTCACTGCACGGATTATGTAAATGATAGCAGCACATGGTATGTCTGCAAGGGAGCAAATCCTACCGGATTCTGAGATAAAACTCTCTAAAAGCAAAGTTTTGATTTCACCTTCGGAAAAATAAAGCACAAGCTAGAAAGCACTAACTTTGCCTGTACCTGCCAGTTTACTGTTATATCAGCACAGTTCTCAAAGTGAACACCACCACATTTCAGGGTAAAGTGACACAGTGATTAGCACCACACAATATCAATATGAAAAACACACAAATTACTGAATGGTGTCAACAAGAGTTACAGTTCTGGTATTGCAAAACAGTTTGTGCAGCCCATGTAGTTCAACAAAGGATGCAAAAGCACAATGCCAGATGCCCATATGGAAATGTCAACAAAACCGAAACTTACAAGACTCTCTCAATTACCACAGCAGCTATTTCTATGTAAACCTGTTATGGGAGCAACTTGCTTCCAACTCTCTGTGGCTGAGTCAGCACTTTGTTTTCACTTTTCAACAGTGACTTTATGGATCTTGACTCTGATGACATTTGTTTCAGAGAGGAAAAGGAAAACTGGTCCATAAAGTTCCCAAAGGCTGAAAAGCAAATCCAGGAATGCTTGTGAGAAAATTGAAAGCAGATTGCTCGGTGGACTCAACTGCCAGGCATCTTGGAGCTGGTAGGCCCCCTCTTACCAGGTGTTACTACAGGAATTATTCTAAATGAAGCTTGCTACTAGCTCACTAGTAGCTCACAGGTAATTAGGCCTGAGAAAACAGGAAGTGGCAGCTTGGTATGCAAGTACACAAAGTGACAGCATGACCACCTTGTTAACCTATCACCTTCAAGCATGCTAAGTAAGACTGCCTATCATCATATAAGAGAAAATGTTTGTTCAGATATTTAATGTCTAGCCTTAAAGCATCACCTGTTTCCATACAGAAAAGAGTGAATAAGTTACTCTCAGACAGACATATATACTGCATTAATGGACAGACTGTGACTCTCAGATGGAGGAAAGAATACTCCTTTCCTTTATATATTTTAGCACATTACTGTTTTCTTTTATAAACTTTCCAGTTGTGCTGGTGCCAAATATGTTATGAGGTAATGTTTGCACCAGACAGGTCTTCAATTTCTGTCATCTGTCAAAATGAAAAGTCAAATAGTGGTGCTGCTTCCACACCTGGTCCTTGAACAAACCCATTGTACTGTATCTTTATGACAACCTACAAATGAATTATCACTTGCTTGCATTGGAAAAGCAGCAGAGGAAATCTCATTCAAAGGCCTTCCATTCATCTTTGTCAAGAGACAAAGATGAATAGAAGATGAACACCAACCTGAAGATATTAAGATATCTCTTCTTCACCATTTTATCTAAACCAAAGGTATTTCTCATCAAGCTACATTATGTTTCACAAATACATGCAAAGAATTTACATGTTGTTAATTGACAACACCACCACTCTCTCACTTATCTTTATGTTCAGCTGCAGAGTGACTTTTAATGGCTGCCTGGCAAATTTTAACTATTATTCTTTCCTTCTACCAACTTGTCACATATCCTTAATCTATTTACACTGAACAGTGTAAATAGGGGCAGAATCACCTCCCTTGACTTGGTGGCTACGCTACATTTGATGCAGCCCAGGACAGGTTGGCTTCCTGGGCTGTGAGCACACATGGCTGGCTCATGTCCAGCTTTTCATCCACCAGCACCCCCAAATCCTTCTCTGCAGGGCTGATCTCAATCCCTTCATCCCCTAGACATCATTTAGTTCACATGAGGACCAGGAGGGCCTTTGGGATTCTTCAAAAGAAGCAATACGGAGCACATGTAGAACAAATTCAGGAAGAAGCAATCCAAAGGACACTTAGAACTAATTCAGGAAAATCTAGTATTACAAGAACTATCTCAGCCATCAACCTTTTAGCAGTCTTGCCATTTGGGAAAATTAAAATAGCTTTCATACACCTCTTTCTAGATTGTCTCTCTAATGTCCCAAAGAAGAGAATCTGTTACTGCAAGACTGATTAAAAGCACTGCTGTATTTCTTTAGTATGTAAGTCCTCAAAAAAAGTGACTGCTGGCCACCACATTATTAACTAGTATTAAAATGAGTGCTTTAGACAATTCCGACACTTTGAAATTACGGTTTAGTTTAACATTTTTAAATTTATCAAACAATTTCATCACTTTTTTCTCCAGCTAGAGGCAGGAAGACAAATGCTGCATGTAAATCTTATCAAGAAAAATGCTTGTTCCCTTTTATAACAAAGGTTTATCTTGCGTATCCTCCTGTATCAAGCTATTTTTTATAGAAATTTTTTTTTCTTTCTAAGTCTGTACACCAGATATATAAATTTATATTTAAAAGATTCTGAAGACTCACCCTGTCCTTATCTCAATTTCTAAAGAAACATATAAATTTGCATATATATATATATACATTCCTTTAAAGTGTGTTGTTATGAGTTGTGTGCAATCAGACTTAATTCATTTTACTTGAAAAAGGCATCTGTGCTGAATTCTGAACCAGTAAGATCACAGAACATGCTATACATGCTGCTCAGACCCACAGTGTACCCAGCATACCATACACGGTGATTTGGACATGCTGGCTCAGTCAAGTCTTAGGAAAGCAAAGGGTAATGGTCATTGCTCCCAGCTAATGTTCCAAGAAATAGGAAACCTTTTCACAAAAAATAAAGCCAAGCATGTTCAGAACCTGAAAGAAGAAAAATAACAAATGCAAATACTAAATTCTGAGACTAGTTATATTTACTCCAAGTCCAATCTAGCCTACTACTTTTCAAATTATTCAGTGGTCTTCAATATTGTGCAGCACAGTGACAACTAAAATCAGTAATTCTGTAACACTGGACTCAAAAGTCTCTATTTCCTTAAATGAAGTGATGATCTTACTAAATATTGCTATCTCCTAGACTGTCTGATCTAAAAAGTGTTCCCATAAAATACAGGATAGTTCCCAAGAAGTAGTAACATGTGCAAACCTGCTTTTCCGCTTTCCCACCTACTTAAAATGGCATCACATACCTTACAAAGTCAAAATATGCATCTTTGGCCAATTGCCTGCATTCTGGAATGTGTGCTTCATTAGTTCTATCAAATTTATTCTTTGTGGTTAAATTTATCTCCTGCTGATACACACCATCATACAAACAGCACTAGAGAACTCCTTATATGCTCACATACTTAATGTATCGGCATGTGGTTTTTAGCCACATGTGGCTAATGAACTACTGTCTTACAGTGCTACCAGCTAAGTAGCAGAAGACCTCCACTAATGTGGGGGCTACTATAGAATTCAAATTCCTAGACAAGGTGCAAGGATCTTCCAAAAAAAAACCAGGACCCGGCAGGTTCCCAGTCCCAGCATTCTTCCAAGACAGAGTTCTTGAGGAGTTACACACTCCTTTGCCTCTGAGCTCTGCTCACAAAGGTTCATGGCTCATCACTACAAGAAGAGGTTACCATAAAACTCAAGTTAGTGAGGCTGCCGCATGCATCTCCCAGTTCAAATAACCTTATTGCACAACAAAACCAATTTCTTGTACCATGTGAAAATGTTACACTTTGTGTAAGGGGTAGATAGTATTGGTTTTGTGCAACAATGGTATTACTGTGTACTTAATAAATATTTTTGAGTCAATATATCAGTATCTTGAATTGCTAACTTTGAAATTTCAGCATAAGTCATTGTCTAGCTACAGATCCTTTGTGTAAAATTCTGTGGTGTATATAAAGAGTCCTAATTGCCTCATCTGTAGCAACTGTCTATAGAAATATGTTAAGTTCTGACTGGTATTAATAAAATCTTCATTTATTTTTCCTCAGACACGCACACACAAAAAACCAAAACAAAACCAAACAAAACGAACCAAACGAACAAAAAAAACCCACAACAAACTCACACACACACAAAAATAAACCAACAAACCCAACCCAAACCAAACCAAGAAAACCAACAGCCAAAAAAAAAGCCCCAACCTCTAGTAACAAAGTATCATTTTTATTATAATTTTTTTGCCTTTCTAGATTCTCAGCTTATATCTCATGCCATTCTACACTATTTGCTCTGCTCTACTATTATGTTTGCTCAACACTGCTCCTTCCATATAGAGGCATACACGTGTTTCACTGTCTACGTTTCCATGCTGATGACTTTGAGCCACAATATGCTTATTTTTCCTCTTTTAGTCACAGGACATCAAGGACAGCCAAGCCACTACCATTCTTAGGTCTCCACAGCAGAATACTGCATAGAAAAAGAATACTCCTCTAAACTTTTCTGTGAAATTGTTCCAGTGCATGTGCAAGATTTGTGGTGAGGGTGGGGATGGTGAGAATAAAAATTGTCAACAGAGAAAATAAGATCAGTATTGAGGAGTTTGAATTTTTAATTCCATAGTGCTATGCATTTTTGTATTAAAATGCAAAAAAAATCAATTCATACCTGGATAAATGTGACTCTTAGTTCTGCATTGCATATTAATTTATTCCAGGTTACGATTATTAATCCAGTTGTCTTTCGGTATTTCGTTTTTTTTTCTAACTTCTAACACAGTGAGAAAACACTGAAATCCCTGAACAGCACTATGACAGTTCCTGATGAAGAAAACACAAATATTTTTTTAAATATAAATGTATGCACTGGCAATTTGCTTGGATCAGAAAATAAAAATTTAATGAAAAAAAAAAAATTTCTATGAATACCTTATTTGTCATGTTTCTTTCTATTGTACAAAATGCAGCTACAGAGAACACAGATCTAATCATCCAAATCATTTTACAGAAAAGACCGACTAACAGGATTAATCATGGTGTGAAATTTTGTTGCCATGCTAATCAAGAGAGGCAGTTTGGAAAGCCCATGACGATGGATAATACAAAAGCTGGTAATAAAATATTTACAAGAAGCAATTACCTGACACAGAGAGATGCAGTAGGGGTACTTTTTTTCCTGTTAAGTGTATGAGAACAGGGCTGGATAGAATCACATGGGCCACTAATTTCAGGTAAGAGGCCAATTGCAGAAAGCTCCAATGCATGTTTATCACACAAATACAGGCAAATGCCCCTGGGAATGATGTACTTTTGTACAAAGTACATAAGGTCACAAATTGGTGCGCTTCAGGAGGAAAAGAAAAAATACACACATCACTGGCACCACTACAACAAAGAATTTGTTAAACAAAACTTCCCAGATGAGAAAAGCACAGAGATGCTGACCTAGAAATCTGGCAAGTGGTTTAAGAGTGAGCAAAATGACACAACCAAGCACCAGGGAAGTTTCTCAAGTAAACAGCAACACTTGCACATACATCTCAACATCCTTCCAGCCATGGCAAATGTCAAGAGCTTCACAGAAGTGTGGACATGGGACGAAGGTGACAGAGAAACAGTCTGCATCAGGAAAGGATGTGAAGAACTCTTACAAGTTCTGGAAATACATAGCATGTCCTCCTGTCATTCAAGGGAACAAAGTCCTGATTTTATTAATCACTAGTTTTATATAATTCAAATAATTAAATCTTTGTATCAAACTTCACTTTCAGCAAGACATGGTATGTTATTGTGGGGAAAACTCTGTTTTCTGGTAGACTGAAAGTGGTAGGAGAGGAAGAAGGAAGAGAAATATGAGAAAAGCCACATGTCCATACAGAACTGAATGGTTACAACAATGACATGAAAATAAGCTACTGCCAACATTAAACCAACCCCTTTTTCTTTCCTGCCTGTTTGCTTACTTTTTATTTTATTTCTCTCTCTCTACCTCTCCCCACTCCCAACTGTTAGCCAAGAGAAGTCCAAGTCTAAAGGATGCATCAGAACAAATAAATATTTAGTTAAAGGCTTGATAAGAAATACCTACCCAAACAGATTACAGAACAAAATCGGAGTTATTTAAATGTTTATCATAATGAGGTTCTAGTTACCTTCTCGGTTAATTGTTCCTTCCTATACTTTCCTCTTAACTCTTTTCCAATGTGCAACGTATTATTGCATGTAACAATTCAAAACATTTCCAGTGAGATTCCTGTGCCTGTTTGTGAATGTTGCTAGAGGAATTCATTAAGTGAAAATCCAGAGTCATTCTCTATTCTGGTTGCATAACTTCTTCTCAACCATCTTTTTTTCTAATTTTTAGAATTTTCTCTTTCTTGGAAATGAAACAGTATTTCCCAAAGTACTCTGGTCTGAAGACAGCCTTGCTAGATCCCGCATTTTACAGGCATTTATAACTAGTAATGACATGACAAAAATCATGGTATAACATGAAGAAGACACCATATTTAAGGAAACTGTTTCAAAGCTATACCTACACACTCTAATCAGGAAATGGCATGTAACAGCATTTATTTTGTTTTCTTTCTTGGTTCTCACAGTGCTCAAACACAAAAGAACAATGCTGTTTCAATTTTGTGAAGCGGTTTACACCTGCAGTAAGGATAATAAACACATACTATCTATGTTCATTTAATTCTTTGAAATGTGTAAACAAACTTTCTAAAGGCAAGTCTTTTTGACCAACTGCTTAAAAATAGTAATTGTATGGTTAGTCATTATAAACTGAGAAGTCAAACTCCTTGTTGCTACTAAAAACAAACACAAGCTCAAATCTAATATTGTTTGATGACACAGCACTTAATTAGTTTAAAATACTTTAAAATTAATTCTGCCTAAAAATGTGTATTTCCTTGTTACTCAATGACTTTTACTCATTCATCCAATAATGCCCAGCAAATGTATGGTAAACGTTCAGCTTTCAATGCCCTGCAGTGGTTTTCAACTTCCTGTATTTTGTTAAAAAGATGAAAAATGTGTTCCATCAGTTCAACTATGAGAGGCTTAAGAGGAGTTTTTTGCCTGTTGCTAACCTCAGTAAGATCACTGACATGCTGATCTAAACCAATCAGGCAAAACTGCAAAGGAACAGTTCCTAACACTTACTGAGGCTCAATAGACGGTTTGAAACACTTCATTAAAGAGAAAAACAACAACCACCCCTGACATTAAGACATCTCAGTGACGTGAAACCATATGAAGTGATTTGAAGCTATAATCCCAGTAATTTCATTCTCTCCCCATTGCTATAGGGCAGAAACCTTAGAATTTTTGAACCAGTGATCTGTGATTCCTAAGAAATAAGTCCTACTGAGAATGTAAGTGCAAGACTGATTTCTGACAAACTGTTAAAAAAAAAAAAAAGCTCTGGTTAAGTTCCTTGCTTCAAAGAGTTCTTCAGATCTCTCTTTCTAACTCACTTCAAAAATTTAGCAACGAGTGAAGAAGCTGCTATTAAACATGAACCAAAAAACCTACAAAATCAGGTCTTACCAATACAGAAAGTATATCCAAGTTACCACATGTCCATATACACCTCACAGACATTCTAGCATATATGGAAAATTATTTAAAATGTCTTAACTTTTAAAATCCACTTTTTTGTCCTTCTCTGAGTTACAAGTATACATCCCAGAGCTTTTAAGAAACCAGGAATCTTTGGGTCTCTAGACTTCAGATTTCAGACTGAGAAAACATCTATGGGGTTGACGTATGTCCCATGTTATCTTCCTATCATAGAACCATCTATATCTTTCTAACTTAGGCCATTTTACAAATTCAGTCTTTTATCTGGGTATTTTGGAGTATTTA
The DNA here is from genome assembly GCA_027560015.1 of Chloroceryle amazona. NCBI lineage: Eukaryota > Metazoa > Chordata > Aves > Coraciiformes > Cerylidae > Chloroceryle > Chloroceryle amazona. The sequence goes on along the minus strand of JANHFX010013390.1, from coordinate 4,276 downwards.
GAAAGAACAAACAGAAGTAAAAGCCCTAAAAAACAAACTAAATATGAACACCATGAAGCGCTTATGAAGTACTTATGAAGTACTTCTAAGAAATAAAAAAGAAAAAAAACAAAAATCCTCCTATTTTGATAAAATAGGATGTAGTAGACAGAAGTTATTGCTATAAACATTATTTTGGCTTTAGAATATTTGACATACAGTGATTTTTATGTAATTAAGAATCTATTCAAATGCTGAGTTCCTAATAGATGCCACTGTTCAGATGAACACTGACTATTGCAAGAACTACAAAGGTGCCAGAAACTCATGGTGGAGAAATGAAGTACAGCTGTTAAGTTCAAGATCTCCACTGCCAAATTTGCTTATTATAAGGTTTCTGTATTACAATCAGCTAGACAGATACACCATTATGCACAACTGTAGGCAGAATTTTTCATGATGGTAGTGTCTCCAAAAGAAAGAATGTACTTTCACTTCCATCTCATGTATTTCACCTATGCTACATAGGTTGAAAAAAAGCATCTTTTATTGACAAAAGCATTAAAGCACATTATTAAAATAAAGGTAGTTTCTTCCTAATTCTGCTTTACAAATTGCTTCACAGTTCAGGATTTTACCCAGTATTACAGATTAATTTAGCAGCAGCTGTATTCCTGGCAAAACTGTATATCATGACTAAAGCAGGGATAGTAATAGAAAGAGCAATAAGGAGTTTGAAGGCTATGTGCTCGTGACTAATCCTCTATACAACACAGACTTCAGGGAGGAGACGTAATCTTGTTATTACAAGTAAGAAAAAAGCTTCAAGCACATCCTAAGCTGAATTTCAGAGCTCATATGTAAAAATATAACTTCAACTATTTTAAACATAATATTCAGGTGTAAATCCTGCAATCCAAAAGCTTTCAGCTAGCAAGAACACAGTTGGCAAAGGTTCTGCCATTAGAGCTTGTGGTTTTCATAGGCATTATTTGAATGGTAGTGTTTTCTGAAAAACATCTAGGTTGTGTTGTGATGTGCACTGCCTAAAGAATATACAAATTCCTGCTCTAAAACCCAGCAAAATTACAAAAGATATAAGAAACTGAAAAGACTGTATAAAGAGTGTGAAATATAGGGTACTTAGATGTTAGAAATTCAAGACCTGAGCTTGAATTTGAGCTTGAATCCCATGTCAGGATCTATGAACACAGGATCTCCCCTCCAGTGCAGATTTGTGTGGGGGTAGGAAGAAAAATTTGTAGGTAAACAGTTTTTAAGAGGCTTCAGTTCACAGTCCAAATGAAAACACTAGTAGAATGCTACTTCAGCATCCTCCCTATGGTCTTGCTTTTCTTCTTTCACCAGTATTTAAGGGGTAGGCAAAAGACAAGCAGTAATCTTTTCTCCTGTCTTGCTATGGAAAGTGTTTCCCGCACCTGACACAGGAACAATATACAGAATGCTGTCTCATTCATTGGACAGAGAGATAAGCATTTAAGTCTGTGGTGAAATCTTAAATGAGATACCAGAGTTTAAGTTTATGAAAAAAAAAATAAATATCCTGCCTCTTCTTTGAGATCTAAATACATGCACTGTATTCCTTTTCCCTTAGATTATTTCCTTCTTTGAGGGTGACACTAATCTGTTTCCTCTTTTTCGTCACATTCAACCTGTTTTGGTAGTTGTATCCTTTTCTAAATACTCCCTATCAACCCCTTCTCCTTGTTGCAGGATATAACACTCAAAGAAGTAAATTTTCATCTCCTTTCCCATGGGCCTAAAACCAACAGAGAGTAAGATTTTTCTGCAAGTGGACTGTCTCTTCTCATCCTCCCCAAAGTCAAACAAATAATTTGAATGAAAAATTCAGCTTTCTGCTACGACACATGAAAAATGACTGTGCCTCACTCCATCCTCATTACTGAACACAGGCACACATGCAGAAACATTGAACTGGCCTTTCAAGAATCATTTTAAATAACAATTTACTAATATACCTATATAAGACAAAAGTAATTTTCCCTTAAATTGGAAACTTACAAACCTGTTTGTTTCTGTTATAGCAGCCAACAGGTCTATTCTGCTTGACTGTGCAAAACCTATACCAAAATTTTCTTCATACATTTTTATTACATACTTACGTTACTGTTTTGTTTTGGTTGCTTTTTTTCCTATATTTCAGCAACATTAACAGTCAGTATAATTTTAAAACTTGGTGCTGCCTTTGCAGTTAATTCTTAAATTTTGTTTAAAAATAACTAGGCATTTCTGCTCAGTTATTCTATTTGTTTCAACATATACTACTTCCTTCCTAGCAAAAAGAAAAAAAAAAATTCCTTAACATACTGAATTTATCATACTAGCCTCACATAGCACTCAAAAAATCTGCCTTTTAATCCTTCCTACTCTCAAGCCATTCTGAAACACACATCTTAGACCCAGTCATACCTGATCAGCTCTATCTGCTACTGAACACCACACCATCCATCCAGTGCAGCCCCCATTCACTTGTCTCCACTTACATCTGGAAAATACCTATGAATCAGATTAGCCCAGTAACTCCATTTTCCCTAAACGTAATTGCAACTTGGCGCCTGGCAAGAGAGTAGTAAGGAAAAAGGAAATGTGATTTCAAACCAGCCTTTGCCTGAACTCTCAAATGTAGAGATCAACAGCTCTTCCTACTTCACTTACCTGAACCTTAACTAGGAACCCAGCTTAGACCTAGCCTTAGTGAAGTAGCCTAGGTCAGTTCATTAATTTTTCAGTTTCTTCCTATTTGGACCTTTGTTTTTAAATCCAATCCTTCAAAATTCATTTAGTTAAGTAAGGGGAGGTAACTGGAATTCTCAGGCAAGTTTCGGTTTTACCTAGCTTATTATTTCAAAGACAGATTTTCACTCTACAGTTTACAGACAAAAAACTAAAATCAATAAAAGTAGCGATCCAGTACAAAGCCTTTATTAGCTATAACTGTCCTCTTAGTATTGTGATGCAGCTTCCTTGGAGCCAGGAACTCTTACAAAAATATCTTCAGTCTTCAAGTATTGCTATTGCTCCAACACAAGCCACAGATGTTGTATGAGCTTCTGTTCAGAGCTTTAGCATTTTATCTTTATCTACTGACTCTTAAATTTAAAAAAACAACAACAACAACAACAGAAAAGAGGCTTTGAACAGAACATTTTTGAATGCATAAAGTTACTTGAATAACAAAGTTTTCCTTTTGTTTAGCATTTGCTTGTCTCTGAAATTGAAGGTCTCGAATCTGTATCCTCTAGAGGTTATTTTTTCTTTCTTTAAAGACAGCAATTGTAAGGATCCTGGAAAAACTTACTTTTCTTGTGTTCACAGCATGCAGCGATTCATCAGCTATGTTTATAAATGCCTGCATGTACACAATATTTAACAGTGTTCATCCACGTATCTGGCCCAGAGCATCTGGGTCTGCATGTTCAAAGCCCATTCATACTTATAGACGATTCATTTTCTTTTGGATACTTAATTCTAAATTGTTTCTCAAGTCCAAAAAACAAATTTGTTTTCACAGGTGTATTTTTTTAAGCAGTGGGAGTATGAACTGCCAGTCAACACCACTCTTCCAACACAAATTACACATAAAAACTTGAAAAAAGTTACATTTGACAGGATGGAATGCTAAGTTTTATTAAATGATCTTCTCTCCCTCAATATTTAGGCTGTCTCATGAGAAAACATAAAGAAAATCAGGTAACTGTGTTCACGACTTTCAAAATACTAAATTTAGGGGTTTATACCTGGGTAAAACTCACTGACTGAAAATATAATTTCCTCCCTGTATAACAATCTGCAAAAAGCATTCAAACATCTCATTCTAAGAATGGGCTTACTCCAATTCAGCAAACATATTTAAATTAGTAACTTTGCTTACCTACTTTGCTGTTATCTGTTTGTCATTAATATTTGAAAACCCTGAATATTTTTACCATTTCAATACACAATTATCCCTTTCTCTCTCAACTGCAGGAAACAGATTTCCATCCAAGAACCTATGGAGATTTGGAAAACATTTATTCATGCATATATAAGCCTGATGCAATAAATAATATTTATATACATATTTGCATTTTGCCATATACTTACAGTTTTTCTACTCAAAATTTTTCAAAGCACTTCAGATGTTTAAAATTCTGAAATCTTTTTGTGTGCTTATTTATAAGCAAAAACTGTAATTCCACCTGGTGCTCTATATGAGTCAGTTATACTGGAGCAGGAGGGCAAAGGATAGCCGTGTCTCCTTCCCCTACACTGGAAG
>JANHFX010013389.1:0-45296 GCA_027560015.1 Chloroceryle amazona | reverse complement strand
GGTTCCAGCCCTCCCAGCATTGCTGTGGCTCCTCTGGCCCTGCTCCAACAGGTCCCTGTCTCTCCTGTGCTGAGGAGTCCAGAGCTGGACCCAGCACTGCAGGGGGGCTTTCCCCAGAGAGGAGCAGAATCCCCTCTCTTGACCTGCTGCCCACACTGCTGGGGATGCAGCCCAGGATGTAGATGGACATTGCCAGCTCACGTCCAGCTTTTCAACTCCCAGCATTCCCAAGTGCTTCTCCACAGGGTTGCTCTCAATCTCTTTATCCCCCAGCCTATACTGATACTGTGGGTTGCCCCGACCCATGTGCAGGGCCTTGCAGCTGGCCTTGTTGAACCTCACGAGGCTCACACAAGCCCACTTCCCAAGCCTGTCCAGGTCCTTCTGGATAGTTCTCCTCCTCCACCATGTCAGCTGCATGTCTAGATACATAAACACAAGCAGGTAGACAGATAAATAGTTATGTGCGTTCCCTGGCATGGTTGTATGCACAAGGGGTATTCAAATGCTTTAAAAAGACTAATATACAACTCAGTTCATGCAAAGCCAAGTCCCACAGTCTGCATATTTAGACACACCAGTCATATTGGGAGAGTTCAGAAAACATCTCTATCTTATTTGTAAACACATTCCAAGGGAAAGTAAGAAACACAAAAATATCACAACCCCCCTTTAGCCATGTTTTGCATAGCCGTCATCTATATCCACTCTGACCATCAGTGAAGAGCATGACTTATGGGCTGCAACCACCCTGCGGGTGCCCATCTACACCAAAGGACCCTCAGACTCCAGCTAAATGTTCACAAAGGTGCTGAAAGCCATACCTGGGGAGAAAGGGATGGAGTGAGACACAGGATCAGTGGCCAGACTTTTCAGTGGTGGTCAGTGACAGGACAAGGGACAATTGGCACAGACTGGAACCCAGGAGGTTCCATCTGAACAGGAGAAAAAAATTCCATCCTGTGAGGGTGACAGAGCCTGGCCCAGGCTGCCCAGAGAGGTTGGGGAGTCTCCTTCTCTGGAGAAATTCCAAACCTGCCTGGACACTGCGATCCTGGGCCCCCTGCTCTGGGTGACCCTGCTGGAGCAGCGGTGTTGGACAAGATGATCTCCAGAGGTCCCTTCCAACCCCCACGGGGATTCTGTGATCAGTCTGTTTCCCATCCTGCACTGTGCATGCTCCATGTCACAGGGGAAGGAGCCCCACTGCTCAACCCAGCCACCAGGATACAGGCTCCACTTCTCCTTGCCTTCCTTGGGCAATTTCCATGCAGGATAGATGCCTCTTCTTCCTTCAGCAGGCAGCAGAGAAAACATCATAAACACAAGCATCACCCCATTTTTTTAAGGTTTCAATCCTTACCTCCACACCTGGGCAGTCTTTGGTTTGAGGGACTGGCACAATTACCCTAACACTCTTGGTTACACAGAGTCTTGAGACAGGTTGAAGTACAGATGGATGGCTCTTCAGGATGGAAAGAGGTTGGCACAGATGAGTACATATTTCCTTCCGTGATGTCTGTGAAGTTAAACTGAAAAGGAATCTCAGCTATTGCTCAATCTCAACCCCTACCCAGATTGTTTGTGCTAGTTCCACTGTGTCACATCTCGGAGGAACCACAGGCCTCTCAGTCACCCAGTCCAGAGCAGGAAGGGGTTCAGATGATGGTCTAGAGCAAAAAAGATATGAGAAGCTGCCTGCACTCAGTCCCTTCTTTCATCCCTTGCCCAATTTCCAGGGACTGGATGCAGTCCTGCATTGACCACCACAGCTGGAGATACCTCATTACTTCTTGTATCCAGCACACCACCAAAATTAGCCATAAAACAGAAGCAAATTTAATCAATGGCTTTAGGATTACAGTTCAGCTGGGTTACCTAGGCAGGAAAACCCTCAATGGGCTGAACTTTCTTCTAGGAACCTCTCACAAGAGCATCCTGTGCTCAAGCAGTTTAGTCTGGACTGCAGTTGACCATGAGTCAATGCAGAGACCAGCTATTGGAAAAAAACATGAAAAGGTGAAGTAGTGATGATTCAGGGTCTCTTTTTTTCTCCTGAAAGTTAGCACCCAGTCAGTGCCCACAGACAGTGCAGAAGGGCAGTATCATGTGGCCCAGTCCTTGCCAGAGCCTGCTGTCAGCAAACATCTTCAGTAGACAAGTGTGTGGAGGACTTGGATCCTGGGCATCCACAAATTTCTGGTCCTAGAGGCAAAGCCTCAGCCTGTGGTTCATAGATGTCTCCTAGAAAGTCACTGCTGTTAGAGCAGGGCCAGAGGAGGCCACAACAGTGCTAGGAAGGCTGGAACCCCTCTGCTAGGAGGCCAGGCTGAGAGTAGGTTGTTCAGCCTGGAGAAGGCTCTGGGGAGACTTTCTTGTGGCCTTTCAGTTCTTAAAGGGCCCTGTCAGAAAGATGGGGACAGACTTTTGAGCAGGGCCTGTTGGGACAGGACAATGGGTGATGGGTTTAAATTAAAAGAGGAAGATTTAGACTGGAGAGGAGGAACAAATTTGTTACACTCTGCATGGTGAGACCCTGGCCTGGGTTGCCCAGAGAGATGGTTGATGTGTAATCCCTGGCACCATTCCAGGTGAGGTTGGTTGGGGCTCTGAGCAACCTGCTCTAGATACAGATGCCCCTGCTTACTCCAGGGAAGTTGGACTAGATGAGCATGAAAGGTCCTTTCCCACCCAGTGCTTCCAGCTGCTATGATTCCAGAACAGAACTCTGCTCACCTCTTGCAGACAATGTGAACTTTGCAAATAAACTTCTTCCCCAATATGACAGTAAAATCAGAAAAAAAATACTGCATTTAGGAGTAAAGGGTAGTGCTTCAGGGTAGTATTTCAAGACACAACTGTCATTGTTTGGAAGCATTTGTCATATCCCACAGCAATGTCTCCATGCAAACAATATGATGTGATGATGAGCTACCCAGATCATGGAAGGTGAGATTGATTGCCCCATCTATTAAAAGCAGAGGGAGCCTGTGTTTTCTAACATTCAAGGGAGTATCTTAACCCCTGCAACAGTGGATCTAGGACAGGAAACCTCATTACTGTGTCTTGATGCTAATTCATTCTGTATTTCTAGTTTACCACCAGATCAAGAATGGCCTCTCAAAGACTCTTTCTCTGGCTGAGCATTGTCTCACGTTGTTCTTTGTCTCATACACTAGAACATCTCGATCCTTGAAGCTATTCAGATGTTGCTTGGACCATATGAGGATCACACCGCAAACATGAGGATTACTTTTGCTCAGAGTGTCACTGGAGAAGAGCAGAGGATGAAGTGTCACCACCAACAATGGGTGGTAAGTCACCCCACAGCGCATTCCCACACCACATGTTCATATCCCACCTCACTGGCAGTTGAGCACATCTCACCGCAGCTGTGCTGAGTCCAGCAGCTTCAGCTGAGGTTGCTGGGGGATGACAACCCCTGACAGAGCAGAGGACCATCTGAAACTGCCACCACAACTTGATAAATGAATCCATACCAAAACCCCACAGGACTTTTTTTTTTGTAAAACCCAATAAAAAACAACATAAGTTGGTGTTCCTAGCCTGGAATGCCAAACATCCCTTTCCCCTCTTCCCATTCCTCACAGATATGGATGGGCCACAGACCAGCTCAGCTTTGATGCTGTGAGAGCTACAGAAAGCTTTGTCCAATCAATTTGGCCATATCTACAAGAAGCAAAACTATTTCTATTTAAACGTCCAGCCCTAACCCATCTTTGCTTGTTTTATCAGCAGCTGTTTGCTAAAACTTCTGTCCTTACAAGAACAAATCCCTCAGTGATGCAGCACTTTAAGGAGCAGACTTGAGCCCCGATCCTAAACTTTTTGTCACGCATGTTTTTACGACGAAGTACTTCCATTTTGCTTCAGATTTAGGCAAGTGTGTTCCTCTTTCCACTTTTCTTTTTAAAAAGAAAAGAACAGGGAAGGGGGATTTGTGGTTTAGGGTTTGGGGTCTTTGTTGTTGAGAACAAACAAAAGCAGATTATCATTCCAGCTCAAAAAAGAAAGTGCTTTCCTTATTTGCCTTTTCAAAATACCATTTTTATTTAAAAAACACCTTTTGTTACTCCCTAAGCACAAATGAAAAAATTGGATAGCTAATACATAACAAAGTGCTGATTAATAAAAGCTATTCTCATCCGGTTTTACGCTTGTCTGAGCTGAAATTACTTTTCCCACGTTGTTTATTTGACCACATGTTGGCCCTCACATCTACCAGCTAAGCCTCTTTCCTTGAATACCCACAGGAAGAAAAGGCGACACCTGGGACAGTTACAACATTTGGAAGCGTCCTTTCACATTTCAGAGCATATCAGGAGCAACAGCTCCATCTGCAAAGTCTGACCCCCAAAGATGACAGAGAGGTTTCCAAGTCAGAAATACTCCAAAACCCAGCTGCTAGGCAAAAACCTGCTGACCCCAGGCAGTCACCCTTTGTCTCAGGGCTCTTCTGCGCAGCCCAAGGCTTGACTTCACCCATGGCCCCACGAGCTGCCAGGTGCCCAGCTCTCAGTGTACCTCTTGGTTCTCTGCAAAGCAACACAGCAAAGGTCAAGGAGACTCCTGAAAGGGAAGGGGATGCACAGATCTTACCTTGCACGTAGAAGCTCTGCTGGTTTCTTTTCTCTTCAATCAATCATGAAAACAATTTGGGATTTCATAGAATCCTAGAATGGTTCAGGTTGGAAGGGACCTTAAAAGCCATCTAGTTCCAACGCCCCTGCCATGGGAAGGGACACCTCCCACTAGACCAGGCTGCTGAAAGCCCTGTCCAACCTGGTCTTGAACACATCCAGTGATGTATGTGGAGTATCCACAGCTTCCCTGAACAACCTGTTCCAGTCTCTCATCACCCTCTGAAGAACTTATTTTACAACATCAAAACCTGCTTTTTTACTCACAGAACAGAAGCAACTCACTTAACCTCTGCAGGTCTCTGTGTTGTGCCCTCTGGGACCAAGTTCAAAAGCATAATGACTTTAGGAGCCTTCTGCTCTCAGGTCAGCTACTCTGCAAAGGATCCAGGTGTTCCCTCATGGAGATAGGGAGCCTCCTCCTGTGCCTCCCACCTGCTCAGGAATTACTCAACCCAAACACCGTACTTGTACTCGAAATAAATCAACATTTAATGTTTTACAATTACTTTAAAAGTTCTTTGAACAGTATTTTACAGGTCAGCACAGACATAACACAGATTTGGTGAGGCTGCACTTCTGTACAAAGATGACCTGAAAGAACCTTGGATTTCTTTCATTTCCAGAAAGCATCAGAGGTCAAAACCTTAGCCAAGATTGTGAGTCCATAGAGTTTGTGCTTTGTTTCCTCTGTGAGATGGAAATTATCTTCTCTAGCATTTCTGCAGGGCCAGCTGAAATCCAACGGGTTTACATCACTAACAGTAGCAGGGATACATTTGGCCACAGACCTCAAGATGACAAAGAACAATGTTTTGCCAGGATAAGGTGCTATTTTCAAGTATTGTACAACAACAACCAAAAAAATAAAATAAAATAAAATTAAGCAAACGGCTGAGAAATTTCAGCCCCATTTGAGAAGATGCACACAAACCTATTTGGGAAATGAAAAGTTAGCGGGAAAACTTTCTCCAAATGCATGGAAAGAGCCGTTAAAATCTGATTCTGATCCAGTGAGCCTGTTGGACTCAAAATCCTGATGTGCAGAAGTGCACAGCAGCGACCTCAGCCTGTGCTCCCACATCACCCTGCAGGCACCCTGTGAGAGAGGGGACAGCCTACCCATGACCTGGCAGCATATTGGTGTCCCTGTCAAGTCTGTTCTGCAAGCAAGTGACAGACACTGCTCCGTGCATGTAGGAAAAGATGGGTGCTCCTGGAGTCAGTGCATGGCCAGGGAAGGTGGGTCCAAGCTGAAGTCAAGCTGGATTTACATAGCCTCCATAGGTGGAGCCAGAGCGCCTACTTATGTTCAAGTGATGCTTTGTCCTACATGAGGGTCTTGTCTTCCAAGTCAAGGCAACACCATCCTTGGGATGGTTTATTCAAGTAGAAGGATGAAGCACAGAGGCCTCAGAGGCATGTTCATATCTCAGTTTTGCTCATCTCAGGCCACTGGCAAGAAGCTGCAATCAGAGCTGCTGAGGACTCCAAAGAGCCAGCTAGTACCTTCTTAACTCAAGATGTTCACCACTGGGCCCAGACCAAGCTGTCCCCAAACAACAGAGGCAGTGGGAACAGAAGGGAGGTCCAGCAGCCAACAGGGCCAGGATCAGAGTTGACAGCACAGGAGAAAACCCCTGAACACTTTCAGAAGGGGTATGGACTAATCTAGCAGACAAATCTGCCCCATGCTCCTTCAAGAGAACTGAAGCACCCAGAGGCTCTGGCCCAAAAAGGCAGATTTAACATCAGATGACATTGTTGCTGTGCCACCAGTCCTTGGGGATAAAGCCCAGCCTTGTTCTAACAAGTGCTGAGAGCTGACTGGTTCCTGTTTTCTGAAGGATCAAGGGACTTTCACTGAACCAATCACACTGTGGCTGAGCCTTACAGGCCTCCAGCAGTATTGAGGGTCCCTTATAGATGTTTCCATGGAGCACATGTCCTCAGCATTAAGATCCTTCTACCTTGTGGCAGGCATCTTGTTCATCCGCCTGTTATCATTAGTGCAATCACCAAAAATTACTGAGAAACAGCTTTGAGGGCTATGAAACCAGGCAACGCTTTTCTAGTCTCATTTTTTTGCTCGTGGGGTCAGGATACTTCAAAATACCCCCAAATATTGCACCTTTCTGTACCTACAGCTTTTCAGAGAGAAGGAAGAGGGTAGAAAAATCTCATTATAAAGAAGGGGAGATCTCAAATTCTGTTGCCACTTGTGAGTGTCACTAGTGTTTTTGGTGCTGGGTCCTTCTCTAGCAAGGATGCCTCTTCAGGTGAACTTAAGGCAATCCCAGTGGTTTCTCCTAGTACTTCCCTCCCTCCTATGACTGTGAACATGGTTCCTGCTGTATTTCAAACAACTATTGAGGATTCAGCCTCTAGACTGTCTCTAGCATACAGTGCTGGGGAGCAGGATACAATAACATGGTCTGAGTAGGGGGTACATCTCACAGGGGAACTCTGAAATTCTGCAGATATTGGAAGTTCATCTCCTGTAGGTCCTGGATTGACAATAAATACATGTGTAAATGACAAGCTGTCCCTGCCCTGGATGGCCTATTGCACTCCATTTACTGGGACACAAGTAGCCAACTACAACCCATGCTGGGTCTTTCTGGGCCTCTGCTGGGATGCTCTGCTCTGCACTGTTTCTCTGCAAGACACCCAAAGTTTATAATTTAAAGAAAACATTGAGAAAGCCTGTCCCCATCCACAGAGAACTGTCCTGAGCATCCTTGACCTGTTACAGGTGAAATGCAATCAGGACATCGACTGGATGATCTGCAACTCCACATGCATTGAAGGCCATCTACCACCACCCAGTCAAGGACATTCATTTTCCAAAATGTCCCCCCATGAGCTCCCCCAGGTCACACTGGCTTTGAAGTCACTCTCAGATATGGCCACAGCACGATTTACTGGCAGGAAAATAATCACTGTTCTTGCCCACTCAATCCAGGTGGTGGCAGCCTGCTGAACCAGGTGGAGATCTCAAGGAAACCATTTTTTCCCCATTGCTGAGGAATCTTGAGACATACCAGAGCACAACACCAATGTTCCCATTTCCCAAGAATGGGCCAAGCCCAGACCAGGAGCAGCTCAACCACCATGCTAATGCTTTGGCTGCAGAATACTTTGGACAAGAACATCTGGGTCTCTAACCCAGAGGACAGTCAACTTCCTTTTCCTGAGCCTATATTGGTGTTGGATGGGAGTCTGATCTGAAAGACACAGGGTTCTTCTATGGCAGTGCTCCACTGAAGGTGGCAATGGGTAAACACAGGAGAGAATGAAACTCGGAGGGGTCCTGCGGAGGGAAAGAGGATCTTCTCCGTGCAAAGAGATCACTGTCCCTTGGTTTGTAGCACACAGAGATCTCACACCTGCAGAAGAACAAAAAGAAAAAAGTAAAGTGTGGGGCTGAGGATCACGGTCCTCAGGTACAGCAGAAATATCTTCAACCAACCAGGAATCAGCACTGTCTTAACAGGACTGGAGTGTGAGCACTGAGCTTGAAGAGCTCACTGGTCCTGAAGCTTGCTCAAACTGGGACCTGGAGCAGAAGCATCCAGAAAGAGTAATTTCTGAAACTCCTTGCAGAAAATGAGAACTTTTACATCCCTCAGGTTCTGGGGAGAGAGCAGTACCTCCTTTTCCATTCCATGCACTGAACTCTCCCCCAGGCCCTCTGAGTTGCACAACAAACAAGTACAACTCTTCTCTTTGGAGTTCTTTAAAAAATGAGATCCAAAAGCTTTTTCCACTAGTAGCAGCATAAACTTGCAGAGTTCTGCTATCTCTGATGTAAAAATTAAAATGCCTACACATTTTTAAGACCTGTGGATCAACTGATTTGATCTCTTTGTGCTCATGGAAATACACTGTCTACAATTAGTTTTCAAATTCTATCGCCAAGGAGCCAGCTTGGTGCCCTAGTAATGTAACTGATGAAAAAAAACAGTCAAATGAACAATTCTTGCTCTACCCCAGATTCTCCCATGAAGATCATGGGTTCCTTCTGCAATGGATATGCCAAAGATGACAAAGGACCCAAATGAGGTTTAGAAGTTGAAGGCTCTGCTCATATGACTATTGCTCTTCAAACACCTCATTTTTGTTGCATAGCTTTCCTCTGCCTTATGACTGCTCTTGCAGACAGAGCTGTCTTCACAGAGTTGAACAGTTGGCTGGGGACCACCCTTTGGACTGTGGAAGTCATGAAGGTAAACTACTGATGGGATCTGAGCAGGACCATCCATTACACCTGAGCTCGGCTGCACTACAAAGCTGGGAGCTGTATCACCCAGCTGGAGCATCTGGCATAGATCACCATGGTGCTCAGGATCTCTCATGACTGTTCACATTTCATGGTCAAGTCTTTAAACACACGATGCACCATCCCAGGAGCACTCACTGCAACAGGCAGCTGTCCACACTGCAGTTCTTACCTGGTGACACTCTGCAGGATCTTCTGCTCATCCTGGTCCAGGCACACAGCAAAGGAGGACTGAACACCAATGATCTGGACCTTGTCTACTTTTATCTGGGACACGCTGATCTGCTGAGAGAAGAAGAGTCTGTGTGAGGGAGCTGCCAGGCTCAGTGTATTTCCCTGCACACGGAAAGAGAGCAGGGGAGCTGCTGGCCAACAGCAAATAATGTCCCAAGGAGCTACTCTATGCTGCTCTCCTTCCCATCTAGCTGAGTCAGGCTGACCTCCTGTTACCAGATGGAAAAGCACCATGATTTGAGTTACCTGATTGAAGCTTTTTTTGGATTTGGAGTTTTGCCTTTTGACCACCTCTGTCATGGTTAAGTTGAGACACTCTGTCTTTGAGGCTGTAACAAAAGAGAACTGTTATCACTTGAGGTTTCTGGGCCACTGGTGGGAACTCACATAGTCCCTCTGCCCCTCAAAGCATCTCAGAGCCAGTGGCTCTCAGCAGGATCCCACTGTTGGGGACAATGTCCAACAGTTCTGGCTTTCCTGCTCTTGTGCTAACACATATGGACAGAAAGCCAATAGAGACACAGGGGCAAACATCCTCAGTCATTTCCAGCTGATTTCCAAGCAGAAAAGAATATTTAACTATCTTAGGACCTAAATAGGAGAAAAAAAACCAACAACATTGCCCCATCATCATGAGCCAATCTAGCTCTCCCAGCACAATCTTTCTTGCAGTCTACCTGGAAATGCTTTGATGCTTTTTCATGTCTAGAATTACAGTGACATCCTGTGGTCAAACAGCTGAACGTGAAAACCTACAGAGATAAGGGGACCAGGTTTCTTTTGGAAGGAGTGAGCTTCATGAAGAAGTTTCCCCAGTGTGAAGCTGAGGACACCATCTGAAGCAAACCCCCAGTGCTGGCAGCATGATGAGCTCCTAGACTACCACAGAAATATCCAACTCAAAGTACAGAGGTGATGAGAAATTAATTTCTGCTGGTTTCTTTTTCCAGGGTTGCCTGTGGAGCTTCATGGCTGGGGCAGCAACAGGAGAGATAGAGGTTTAGGTTGAGCTCCATGGAGCATGTAGGAGATGTCTCCTATTGGGTAGGTCACCCATTTGCCCCAACTATTCTGCTCACAAACCACACACCTGCCAGACACAAAGCACACAAGGAAACAGGAATTAAAAAAAATAACCAACCTGAGTTTACTCAGAACTTGGTCTCCAATTGCCAAAAACAACAGTTCTTAAGCAACGATGACCAGGTGTTGCTTCTAAATACACAGACTAAATGTCTTGCTGCTTTTGAAAGGCTAAAAGACTTATTAATACCCCATCAGAAAGCTGATGAGAAGGAAAAATGATTAAGCAAAACCCTGTGGCAGGGAGCTATATCTAAGCTGCAGGAAGGAAGGCAGGTTGAAGCTGCAGCTTGGTAAGAGCTTGCTGAAAACTGGCTATGAGGTACAGCTGCTGTGGACGGCAGGACAAGTGCCCCCTCCCTTGGTTCTCTTTCATTTAACAACAGTTCTACATGTCTTCTCTGTTTCTGTACCAAACAAGTGTTTTTCTGGAACGTACCACTCTCCAGTGACCATCCTGTTGATGGATTGTCCCAGACCCATCTCTAATAGACATCCCATTTCAGTGGTTGGAAGCTCTAGGGCAGTAGGACATTAAATGCCCTTCATCCCTGATGTGGTGATATGGACAACCAAGGACCGCAGTATGCCCCAGGGAACATCAGGCACCTCACATGTATATCCTGCATTCACACATCCCTCACTTCCTCCAGCTAGAAGATCCACACCATTGTCTCACTCCCCCAGCCCTTCCCGTTATTCACTATGCAAAACCACAACAGACCACCTCTACCCACCTAGTTCTTCATATTTCTTGCAGGCTTTGCTAAGGTTGACAGATGTGCAGACCTTCTCAACATCATTCCAGTGACTTCTTCCACTGATGGCTGTCTGCAGGCACCAAACAAACTTCATGAGACAGAATCATAAAGGTCCTTTCCAATCTAAACGATTCTAAGATCATCAAGTCCAACCATTAACCCAGCACTGCCAGGGCACCACTAAACCATGTCCCTCAGCACTACATCTCCATGGCTTTGAAACCCCTCCAGGGATGGGGACTCCACCACTGCCCTGGGAAGCCTGGGCCAGGCCTGGACAACCCTTGCAGGGAAGAAAATGTTCCTCTGGTCCAGCCTAAACCTCCCCTGGTACAACCTGAGGCTGCTTTCTCTTGTCCTGTTGCTTGTTCCTCAGGAGAAGAGCCTGACCCCACCTGGCTCCAACCTCCTGGATTTGAAGTGCAGCCTCCCCAGTTCCCAGTCCAGGTGGATGACCCCTGCCCTAGTCTTTCTGGCCACACCAGTGCTGATACAAGCCAGGATGCTGGTGGCCTTTCTGTCTCATCTGGCTCATCTTCAGCTGGCTGTTGACCAACCCCCTTGGTCCTTTTTATCCAGGCAGTTTCCAGACACTCTCCCCCCAGCCTGGAGCACTGAAGGGGGCTGTTGTGACCCGAGTACAGATGCTGCACTCCAGGCTGATGTTACACTACCTCCCACACATAACCATCTGCCTGTGCTAGCTCAGACCTGGATTTACCTGGATCTGCACAGATGAAGTTTGAATAGGCATTAAAACTCATTTAACCTTGGATTTACAAAAAATATTGCCCAAGACTTAACACTAAAAAACTGTAGAGGTTCCAACAAAATAGGAGGATTGCTGTGACCAATAGAAGATCCCTCCCTGGAAATGAAGTCCACCAGTGTGAAGTGGCAACAAGTACACATCTAGTCCATGGAAGGTAGACGATTAGCTTGAGTTTGGCTCCTCGGGCTTGGTTTTGGGTTCCTCCAGCATACTGTCAGCATTTGCCTCTCTCAGCCACCAGCTAAGCGACACGTCTGCCCAGCACTGAAGTGGTTTTCTGCCCCAGTTGTCTTTTGTGCTGTGCACTCACCTTGCTGTAGGCAATCTGTAGTGTTAGTGGGATTGCTTCTCTGTCTCCATCTATGCCCAGCCTTTTGCTGCCTGGACCTGCACAAAAAAAAGAGTAAATGTCACACAGTGGCCCTTTTATCCCTGTCCTTCAGCTGGCTACTGATAGAGCAGCACACTCAGTACCTACAGAAAGGGAGGAAAAAAAAGAAGTGGTTTGCTGAACACAGCTGTGGAGCAAAAAGGGAAAAAAAAAAAAAAAAAGAAAAAGAAAAAGAAAAGGTGGCTTAAAAGCTGCCAGAAAGCAATTAATCCAGTGCAGAAATTTCAGCACAAAGCCCAACAAGCATCTCTGCAAAAGTGAAAGCAGTGCTGGCTAAGCCAGTGCAGAGGGGTCAGTGCTCCAGGGAAAACACAAAGCAATAAAAGGCTGCTTTGCCAACCCAGCTCCTGTTTTTCCAGGCATATTTCTCCCCACATTAAACTAGCCTTGAAATACTGTGACCAACACTTTACTAACTTGGGTGTTTGGGTTTTTTTCCCCCTGAATAATTTTTTGCAGATGTTAAGTAGTGAGCTGCCAGACAACCCAAGGGGAAAAAAAAAAAAAAAAAAAAAAAGGAAAAAAAGAAAATAAATCAAAGTCCAAGGATTGGTGGTTTCATGAGTTATTGGGAGGAGGTCTTGGCCAAGCCCTTATCTTGGGCGAGTGGGGTGATGACACTTCCTAAGGAGGATATTTTGTAAGCTCTGCTTAGAAAGACAAGATCACAGAAAAGCAGTTGGTTAAGAAAATTAAGCAATGTGCTTGAAATGCAGTATTATTGGTTGGCAGTATTACTGGATGCCTTCATGAGCTGCACTGCACCAGACAGCACAGTGTCCTCGATATCTGGAGACCACACTGCAGGCAGATGCTTCTGCTATTGCTGCTTCTCTCTAATGATTTTATAAATTGGTTGCATAAAAGCTCATGGATCTCCCCTGCAGGAAGGCTCCAAGTGCATGCACAAACCATGCTTTGCCCAGTAAATTAAACAGAAAGAGGGATGTTATAAATGACACTCCTAGACAAAGCAAAGACAACAGGAAGCAGCAGGAAGAAAAGCTGAAGAGCCGCTTTTGGCCAGGTGCTGATGAGATACACGAAATGGGCTTGAAGCTGGTTTATTGCAAATATATTTGAGTTAACAGAAGAAACCCAAGGCATTGCCACACTTGCGCTCCTGAAGAGGAATGCAAGAACTGGACCGATGGGCCAAGGTCATTAGGTTGAGGTTTAACAAGGCCAAGTGCTGGGTCCTGCACCTGGGTTCTTCTGCACAAGAACCCCCTGCAATGCTACAGGCTTGGGGAACAGCAGCTGGAAATTGCCTAGCAGAAAAGGACCCTGATGAGGCCACCCACTGAATCCTGGATTCAGTTTTGGGTACCTCACTCCAAGAAGAACACTGAAGGGCTGGAGCATGGCTGGAGAAAGGCAATGAAGCTGGGGAAGGGTCTAAGAGCACGTCTGGTGAGGAGTGGCTGAGGGACCTGGGGTTGTTCAGCCTGCAGAAAAGGAGGCTCAGGGGAGACCTTCTCGCTCTCAACAACTCCCTGACAGGAGGTTGGAGCCAGGTGGGGTCAGGCTCTTCTCCCAAGCAACAAGAGATAGAACAGGATGAAATGACCTCAGATTGTGCCAGTGGAGGTTTAGGCTGGACCTGAGGAACAATTTCTTCCCCACAAGGGCTGTTGGCCCGGGCTGCCCAGGACAGTAGTAGAGTCCCCATCCCTGGAGGGCTTTCAAAGCTGTGGAGATGTGGTGCCGAGGGACATGGTTTAGCGGTGCCCCCGGCAGTGCTGGGTTAATGGTTGGACTCAATGATCTTAAAGGTCTCTTCCAACAAAAATGATTCTACGATTCTAACTGTGATGCTTCACTTTCAAATTTGTGAAAAAATGCCCGGATCTTTGTTCACAGTGCAGTCTGGGCTCAGACACCTCTCGCAGCCCATGCTCCCTCCAGCCCCTCTTTCCATTTATCTCCCAACCCAACAGTTTGCAGACCTCCACCCCTAGGATGTGGGTGCAGAGGCAGGTACAGACCTGATGCCTTGATGGCTCGTGTGGCCGCTGAGTGGCCCAGCTCAAGGGAATGGATGAAGACTTCGGTCATCTTTTCTCCCCCGATGAAGGTGAGCTGCCAGGGGGAGAAGCGTGGAGACATGCTGGTGAGGAGACACAGCTTGTGGCCAGGCAATGTTCACCCCTCTCACTCCTTTCTATGGGAATGTGGTCAGTTTGGGAAAATGCTTTCATGATTTCAAAATGCACCTTTCAACAACTGCCCTGGGTGACAACTGCCCTTAGCTCCACTTCAGACTATTCTAACAGACCACTAGCGAGTATAACAGACCCCAAAGCTCTTTTTCCCATAAAGAAAACCCATGCTGAGCCTAACAGAAGGGTTTGGGCATTGCTTCGGGTTGCTCTGCTCTCCAGAGCCCCACTGCAGCCAGTCACATGTCACAGTCAAATGTCACAGCACATTGCAGCCATTGCAGCTGTGCCTTCAACCTTCCCCACCATGTCTGCCCCATGCACACAGTGCGGGGTGGAAAACAGGCTACACACAGGGACTTGGTTCGGAAAGCTGAGCACTGAAGGGACTTCAAGTGATGTGAATAACCTGTCACCACTGACAGGAGCCACTTTGCATCATGGGGAAAGGTATTTGGATGGAGAACTGCACATGTGACTTAAGAATTGTCTGGATAGGACCTCAATGCTCTCAATCCCTGACCCAGGAGTGTCAGCCAAAGCACCAGGAGTGTCAGCCAAAGCACCATGAGCACAGGGGAGTAAGAGGAGTCCGAGTTCTGCCTCACATGGGGTGCCCCATCACTTCACAGGCAGGTCCTGTGTTGGTGGCACAGGCAGAAGCCACCCCTCTCCCCCTTGCCAAGACGGGGCTGAGCCCCTTTGCCTACCTCTGTCTGGTAGAGCTGTAGCAGGACGGGGCGCGTGGCAAAGCGACAATAGTAGAGAATCATGTCTGCCAGGATGGGCAACTGCTCCTGGGAGTCCTCCTGGGGCTCAGCCTCTGGCTTGGCAGACTGTGGTGAAAGAATCAGTCACAAGCCTAATGGATTACATGGTACCCACAGGCCAGTGCCACGAACTTCCTGTGCCACCCCACTGGGGACAGAAACCCTCATCCTGACCACCAGGAACCTCCCATTTCCATCCCATGTCCACACAGTGCAGCCTCCTGTACAGGATTGTGGGGGGCCAGTGCTAAGCAGAAGCTCTCTGCTCATCTCCCTTGTACCTCATGCAAGGGGGATGCTGAGTCCTACCAGCTGACCTGCACATACCTGACACAGGACATCCATGGGCAGGTTCATCAGCCCAAGAACATTGCGTTCGTACCATGGGTCCAACATGCCAATGTAGTGGGAGATGTCATTGGTGCTGCTCTCCATCCCAGCCAGGGTTGGATCCTGAAACCAGACACACTGGGGTCACTCCAGGGGCACCCCCGGGCTCCTCAACCCACGCTTAGTGGAAGAGGCACCAGTATTGCTCTCAGCCTGCCCTGCTGGTGTCCTCACACACTGCTCTCAGGGTTGAGCAGAGCACCGGTGGCACTGCAGTGAGCAGGACACCTACCGCCTGTGCCGCGGCCCGGAGCTGTGGGTCCCCCAGGGATGGGGAGGCATGGGTCGATGGAGCCAAGCAGCTCCTCTTCACAGGGACATAGAAAAACTGCAGTTTGAAGTACCTTGTCAGTGACGGGCAGGTGCTCTCCTTGAGCCTAGGATAAGGTGGGAGAGGACGGGGTGAACAAAGCCCTCTGGCACATACCAGCAGGGCCAGGTACCTGCAGCCGGTTCCCCCACACCACCCAGCTCACCTGAGGTTGCTGTAGGCCCTGGCCACTTTCCCTGAGATGCGGTCAGAGCCAAAGACCACGACACGTAGCGTGGACACCTTAGCGTCCTCGTCGTAGCTGAGGAAGGGCCGTCGGTGGAGGCTGAGGTGCTGCGGGGCAAGCGGGGATGGCAGCCGCTGGCTGAGGACGTGCTGCGGCAGTGAGTGAGCGCGCCGGGAGCGTGCTGGGATGCGGTGCTTGGCCTGGGGTGTGCACAGGCTCTCGGCCCGGCGCAGGGGCAGCGAGAGCGAACCCGTGTCTGGGCCATCCTTCAGGTCCCTCCTCAAGACCAGCTGGCTTTTGCTCTTGAACAGTTTGTAGATCTTGTTGGTCAGCGTGTGTCTGTATCTGTGGTGGGTCTTCTCCACCTTCATCTCCGGCCTCCCCGCTGTGTCTAGGGAGCTCTCGTCGCTGTCCTCAGCATACCCGCTATCCATGCAGTCCTTCAGACTGGAGACAAACGACTTCAGGGACTTCCTAGAGACCACTGTCAGCTCCGATATGGAGTCCTTGGAGCTGGTAAAGAGGGACATTCGTGAAGGCTTAGATCCCTCTTCTGACAGTGCTGAGTACATAGAGTCTTTAGAAATTGCACACACAGAGGAGAGCAGTGAGTCCCGTTCAGGGGAACAGCCATCGGTTTCTACTTCCTCCTCCTCTTCCTCCTCCTCCTCGTTCTCCGAGACCATGGGCTCAACAACACTGCACTCTTTGCTGAGGACATCATTGAGGACATCTGAAAGGCAAGCAGAGGTAGATCATGTCTGGCACAGGCTTCAGCATAAACACTGGAAAACTGATGACCGCAGTCAACAACACTACTACAGTGTGGCCAGTGCTCTATGTGATCCATCATGGCTTCAAAAAAGGAGCTGTAAACCTCTTACTGAACATTTTTAGACTTCCGTAAGGTGCTCAGATGTAACAAAACATGTTTCTCTCCTTGAGGTCACATTCTGTTTAGGTTCTCAAAAGGCAAACACCACTTGGGGTTTTGCTTCCTTCCTACACAGATTTCCAACATGCTCACGGCCAATCTGGGTTTAACCAGAGGGCAGGAGGAAAGCGAGGTGCTTGGCTAATCAAACCCCAAATTGCCCCACTGCAGGTGGCTTCATGGCAAGGCTGGACTCACTGCAAAGCCCAAGCCAGACCTCTGGGCCAGCTTCCTGGGGTCAGCAGGCAACAAACACTGAACATTCACAGGAACAGAAAAGGTCTTCCAAGAATGAGGAAGCTGGAAAGACCAGCTCGGCAGAAGGGGAAGCTGCCGCTTCCCCTGCAAAACTGCTGTGGCCAGGCTGAGAGCACAGCAAAGGCCCCTGCTCCTTGGCCATCCCTGCTGCAGGTGAGGGAAGAGCTGTGATGTCCGAGGGGTCTCAACCCCACAAAGTCCTGACACCCTCAGTGTGGTCAGGCATTTCTAGCAACAATTATTTCAAGGACATGGACAAGGTTTTTCCTTGCAGAGGAGCTTTCTACCAAACAAAATCTCCATCCTATCAATATTCACATGGACCAGGATGCAACAAACCTGTAGTGTTGGGGGATATGGTCTAGGGGTGAACTTGTAGAGTAGGGTGAAAGGTTGGACACAATGATCCCATGGGTCTTTTCCAACCTAGATGATTCTATGAAACCTCTTCCAGCTTAATGCAAGGTACTACTTTGTCCGGGAGAGCAGGTCCTGCATGATTTACCTCAGTCAACATGCATTTTGGGGCCACCAGTGTCTTGTCCCCAATGCTCAGATGAGGGTTTTGCTTGGGATCACAGTAAGCATCATGCCTGAGCTGATACTCAAATGGTCTCCCATCTAGAGGACATTGGTATCCACTGTCTTACCGCTCCTTCCAACACCAACAATTTGTTATCAGCTCTTTCAGGCTCCAGCCACAGTTTGTGTCATGCACCAGCTGCACAAGGGAGCCCCAGCCCATCTGAAATGCTGCTCAGCTGCCCTTTCAATCGGGAGCAGAGGGCTGTGGTTTCACTAGTTAGAATGGGGGACCCCTTCCACTTACCAAAGTTATCCTGATCCCAGCTGTAAGTGTAGCAGCGAGCAGTGGGGATGGGGATGGTGTGGAGTTTGCAGGGCTGAGCCTCACCTGGGAAGAGAGAAGGGAGGGGAGTCAGTTTGCAGGGAACCTCAGTATCACTCCTGACAGCGCTCCTGGCTGATGGAGATGCCACCCACCCCAAACACATGCTTTGCTCAGCCCACGTCACACAGGACACCAATGCTGCGGTCTCTATCCCCATAAAGTCACATGCAACTGGGACAAGGGGACATTTCACACCTGTAGGAGCCATCAGACATCACTGCTACCATCATTTCTGATTTATTGTTTTCATCCTGCCCACAAAGGCTGGAGATTTGTTGTTGTTGTTGCTGCTGTTTTAATGAAAGATGACAAACCACTTCTGGCTTCTTGCATGGTTATGAAATAGGACATGGGGTGGTGGGTTTTTTGTTGTAGTTGCTGTTGTTCTAGGTCCATAGAACACCTGGTGGGGAGGGATCTCAAGGATCATCTGGTCCAACCTTTCTTGGCAAAAGCCTGGTCTAGACAACAACAGCCCAGCTCCTGTCCAGCTGAATCTTAGAAGGGCCCCATGTTGGAGAATTCATTATTTTCCCAGGGAGATTATTCCAATGGCTGATTGTTCTCATTGTGAAAAATTACCACGATTTCACCTTTCGCAATTTAACCTTTCACAAGAAGTTGAAATTTTGTGCAAAACTGCTCATCACCACTGTGGGGGTCGAGCCGTAAGAAAACCCTGGAGGAAAGAGGAGCAGTGGGGGGGGTTTCACCTGTGATGGCAGGAAAGGACGCAGCCCTGGCGATGTCCTGCAGCACAGACTGCAGCCGCTCCTGAGCCAGGACAGGGTCGCTGCTGGTGGCTGCCATCTCCTGTGCGTCAGCAGCACTGGTGTAGATCTCTGAGAGTTCTTCCAGCGTCTTGGACTGGGAGGCAGCAGAGCCAAGGTGAGAGATCGAGGCAGTAACCCTCCACAAAGGCAACACCCACGTCTTTGGGCAGGATCACTAACTACGACTGGATATCCCTCTCCCCCACTATCTCCTACCTAATTCAAGTCCCCCAAAACTTTTGTAAATAAATTTAAAAAAAGGGGGATTTGAAAACACCTAAAGGGTTTTCTTCACATTAGTTTGCCCTTCCATCCCCAAACACCAAAGCAAACTATTTTTCTGGTCAAACACTTTTGTTGAGTTTCAAATCCGGGGACACCTCCTCTCTCCACTTAGGAATGGAGAAAGGAGTAAAAGAGTAAAAGGTGAGTGATCTACACACATATCAGGTCCAACCTGAGAAGACAAGGGAAAGATGCATATACAAGAAGTGTTATAAAAATATTTGTCTTTTGTCTACCAAGTACTATTTTGGTCAGGAAGTCCACCAGCCAACCACGTGAAGCTTCTGCCAATGGCATCGCAGCATCACCAAAGCCAAAACTTTCTGAGCCTACCTTCAGGAGGTGGTGCAGGCTGTTCAGGTCACAGCGGGTGCCAAAGTTGGCCTGGTAGAGGTGCTCAAGAAGCATGACCAGCGTGGTGTGCTGTGGGTGCTCACCAGCACTCAGCTTCTCAGCAATGGAGAGGAACTCGCTCTGCACCTCAGAGCGGTTGAGCAGCAGCACCGTCCTGGGGACAAGGGGGTGGTGGTTAGGCTGGGCAACCAGGCTCAGATAGATGCTGGTGGCACAGGAAACTCTTATCATAGAACTTGTTTGGGTTGGAAGGGACCTTTCAAGCTTCCAACCCACCTACAGAGAGCAGGGACATCTGCAACTAGAGCAGGTTGCTCAGTGCTCCCTCCAACCTGATCTAGACTGTTTCCAGGGATGGAAAATTAGACAAATTCACACTAGGTGGCAGCGTCCTCTTACACTGGTCAAAGCCAGAAGGACTTGGGGCTGTGCATGGGTGTCAGATCTGTGCTGCACTGCCATTCATGGGCAGAGAGCAGGTAACAGATGAGCATCCTCACCCTGCTCCTTGGCACAGTATCTCCTGCCATATCTACAATATCACCAGCCCAGTAATTGTTCAATCAACACCAGACAGGTCACTAACCCAGCAGCCAGGATAACTGGACATGTAGCACACAAAATGCAGGGGGTGGGGCTAGAAAATGAAAGTGGCCCCCAAAACATATTCCCCCTGCAAGATGCAGGTCAGAGCATCACTTCTAGCCTTTAAGAAGAGACACCTCCTGTGGCTGAATTTTTGCTCTGGACCACAACACGAATATCCACAGGATTTGAATTCCTAAAGCTGCAGCCTGGAGAAATTGTACTTCGCTTCATGGAGGAGAGTAGCCCACCCCTCTGATGTGCTCACTTCTACAGAGCTCAGGCAATGGGAACAAGCTTTCAGTAAGTTCAAGGTTCAGCTCATGCACAGCTTTGTGCCAGGTTTTCAAGGGTTTCTATGCAAATATAGCCACCCTGCTATAAATCATCAGTGGTTGCACTTGCACCAGTATAAGCATGCAGAGCAGTGGAGAACTGGGACAGCAACACAGCAGCACCAGCACAGATGGGTAGGATACAGGTGCAGATCCAGAGCTACATGGCATGAGTTGACAAGCCAAAAGAGCAGGACATGTGTCCTGCACAGAGGAAAGGTGGCTGTGCACAGAGGACTATCCCCGAGGCTGGGGCTGGCATTGCAGCCAGGAAGGGCACACACCGCCTGGGGTCATTTTCCTATTTACATGAGGTGCCCTGGCAGAAGGAAAGGTCCAGCTCTCAAATAAGGTGCAAAGTCTGACTGCACCCAGAGCAGCAAGGCTTCCATTAATTGCTGCACTGGGACGAAATCACTTCTGACTCCCTTCAAGGTCGTGGCTGCCAAACAGGCAGCTCAAAGCATTTCTGGCTGTTCTCCAAAGTGTGCCAAGATCAGCAGCTCCCTGTGGAAGAGAATGTGCCTTTCCCGGCTGCTTTCACACAGTGGGATAACTGACATGGGGAGCCCACAGACCTTGACCCATGGCTGTAGAAACGTCACAGCCACTTTCCTCATCCCTTCCAACAGCTCAGTCTAGTTATCCATCTCTTCTCCCCAGCACCCACCACTACACCTCTGAGATGCTGCTCAAGCAGTGTGAGACTGTGGGGATGCTGCAGAGTGTCATCTGCAGCACCCATGGCCACACTTACACGGTGGAGCTCTGGTAGTTCTTCACAGGCAGCCCCTGCTCTGTCCTTACCAGCCTCTGGAAGGAAATCCCTAGGGAAGAGAGGAGAGGACATGAGACATAGCACAACTGCAGACTGCTCTACCTCAGGATCGCGTTGATTTTGTCTCCGAATGTGGTGCTGACGTGGCTGAGATGTTGTCCGGCATGGGCAGGGCAGCATCAAAAGTCCTAATGGAGACAAGGCACAGCCACCATGTAAGGGGACTAGCTCAGGAGCAAGGGAGTCTTGGGATGTAAAGGCTAAAACTCAGAGCAATGGAAAAGCAATAAAAGGATAGGACAGGTGAGCTGCTCCATCCCCAGTCCCTTCTGACACACTGCTGGTGTGAGGTGTGAATTACATCGATGTTATTTAGCAGCTTCTGCCACTTGCTTTAGCACCCCCAGTCCAACAGGACACTACCACTTTTTCTCCTGCAGAGGTGGAGTCCAGACTGGCCCCAGCAAAAGACAGGCTAGTGTAGGCAGCCCACAGCCTTGTATCCCTCCCTGGGACTGTCCCCAGGATGCCCTTGGGAACTCCAACCAAGAAACCTAAGATGGACCTGGACTGGGAGACAATAGCAAAGCCCATGTCACCCGCAGAGAGTGGGACTGGGTGACACCTTGGTAAAGTTCTTATGGTGTCAGCAAGATTCAGTACCCTTATTACTGCAGGCAGCCACCTCCCAACCCCAGCTGCTGCTCAGCATCCCAGGAGCAGCACCCACAGGGCATGGGGGGGACCATCCACAGGCAGCTCACGTTGATCCACACAGGCCACTCACTTTCAGCAGCATTCACCCCTCTTGCATTGGCACCTGTCCCTGTTTGCAGTTAAAAGCTATTACATTCTTGCTGACAGAAGCTTGTTCTCAGGTAATATTTAATAACCAACCTCATCTCCTTCTATGACCAGGGGACAGGAGAAAAGCAGTAGATGTTGTATACCTGGACTTTAGCAAAGCATTTGACTCCGTTTCCCATAGCATTCTGCTGGAGAAGCTGGCAGCTCATGGCTTAGATAAGTGTACACTTCATTGGGTTAAAAACTGGTTAAATGGCCAAGCACAGAGAGTGATGTTAAATGGAGTTAAATCCAGTTGGCAACTGGTCATGAGTGGTGTTCCCCAGGGCTCAGTCTTGGGGCCGGTCCTGTGTAACATCTTTGTTGATCACTTGGATGAGGGGATTGAGTGAACCCTCAGTAAATCTGCAGATGATGCAAAATTAGGTGGGAGTGTCAATCTGCTTGAGGGTAGGAAGGCTCTGCAGAAAGATCTGGATAGGTTGGACCAATGGGCTAAGGTCAATTGTATGAAATTTAATAAGGCTAAGTGCAGGGTCCTGCACTTTGGTCACGAGTCTCCTCAGCAGCTCTACAGGCTTGGGGACAAGTGGCTGGAAAGCTGCCTGGCAGAAAGGGACTGGGAGGTGCTGGTTGGCAGCTGACTGAATATGAGCCAACAGTGTGCCCAGGTGGCCAGGAGGGCAAACAGCACCCTGGCCTGTATCAGAAATTGCATGGCCAGTGGGAGTAGGAAGTTGATCATGCCCCTGTACTCAGCACTGGTGAGACCACACCTGGAGTACTGTGTACAGTTTTGGGCACCACGGTATAAGACAAAGAGGTACTGGAAAAGGTACAGAGAAGAGCAACAAGACTGGTTAGGGGATTGGAGAACATATCAGGAGAGGCTGAGGGAATTGGGTTTGTTTAGTCTGGAGAAGAGGAGGCTGAGAGGTGACCTTATTGCTCTCTACAACTATGCGAAAGGAGGTTGTAGAGATGCAGGTGCTGGCCTCTTCTCCCTTGTGACTAATGACAGGACAAGAGGAAATGGCCACAAGTTGCACCAGGGGAAATTCAGATTAGATATAAGGAAAAACTGCTTCAGTGAAAGAGCAGGTAAACATTGGAATGGATTATCCAGAGAGGTGGTGGAGTCACCATCCCTGGATATATTCAAAAAGCTAGTAGATGTGGTACTTCAGAGCATGGTCTAGTGACCATGGAAGTGTTAGGTAGAAGGTTGGATGATCCTGCAGGTCTTTTCCAACCTTGATGATGATTCTATGATTCTATTTACCCTCATCTCCATAAAAACCTTTTGCTTCAGCCTTGCAGCATGTCATGGAGGCCATGAAACAAGCATATAAGGTCCCAGCCAGATTACCAGCATAGGAAATGTTTTCACTGTTCTTGGCTCCAGTCTGGGGAGAGACCATGGTGAGGGGCAGCACTAAGCCCCTAGCCCTGGCAGGACAACACCTCCCACAAAGCATCTTTTGGCAGGGGTGGGGAAATCTCATGTGCTTGTAGGAGAGGAAAAACTTTTGGACCAAAGTGTGTAGCTCACACATCCTCAGGCATTGGTGATGGCGGTGATGGCACAAGAACAAGATGTAGAAAACCCCTCCCAGCACCGGGGCTTTCCCAGTGGTCTGTAAAACATGTCCCCAACTGGTGTCACAGCAAAAAAAAGACCAGGAAGGAGCCAGGGAAGTCCATGGCTGCATCGTCATGGGACAAGCATGCCCATGTCCATGATGACTCTTCAGCTCCAAGCTGGAGGCTGGATGCAGCACAACAGCGCAGCCAGACCTTGCCTGGTGGGCATGGCCATTTATGCTGGTGGAACCTTGAGCTGGTGGTAAATTAGCCAGTTCAGTGACAATAATGGAGAGGGCTTAGTGGTTTTTTTTTTAATCCTTTTGTTCCTTTGAAAGAATCTTCCATCCCTTCTGAACTTACAAGCTCGCATCTTCATAGGACATTGCTGCCGTGATGGAGACACTGCATTTCACGTCCCCAGCAGGGGTCTCCAAAGCAGCTGCCCAGTCTGAGGATGTGGGAAAGCACCCTCAGTCTCAGCCACAGCCCAGGTATCCCTCCAAGTCCTCCTTGGAGCTAGTCTTTCTGCTGTGACCCTGCACAGGATTAAACAAGGGCTGAAATCTCTTCTGTGTGATAACAGCTCTCCGTAAGCCACCATAAGACAGGGAGAATTAGAGAAAGGGCCTTTCAGAAATAATTGGAAGAGCTGCTTCATTGGGAACAACAGGACATCTACAAAGAGTCCTTAATTAAGGGGCACACCACTGCTGCCGACTGATGTGCCCAAAGCTGTATCACAAGGTAGCATTGCGGCTATAAAGAAAGAGACAGGGAGTCCCTCAGCCCTATGGAAATCTCCACACAAGGGCAGGCTTGAAGGCTCCAGCCACCTTGATGCCAATGAATGGACTCACTGTTATCACCCCAGTTATACCACTGAGCATCTCAAACTGAGCATTTCAAACAAAGCCCAGAGCTGGGCAGGAGCAGCCAGCACGTGCTTTAACATGGAAAAGACCCACCAGACTGAAAGGCAGACAGGAAATTACATTTTTCTAATTCACACCGGTCCACAGCTGAGTCCCTAGGATGCTCCCACCACCCTGCACGCAAGGCAGCCACTGAAAACACCATCCTGCCCTGCTCCTCTAGAGGAACATGGTCTCACTCTGTGCTGGACCACCAGGGAAAATCATCCAGAGGAAGAAGGGCAGAGGTCCTCACCTCCTGGAAAAGCTGAGTTTTGGGATGCACATGGTAAATGTGGACACCACACTGGGTGGGATTCATGGAGCAAGTGGGGTATGAGGCAGCAACACCAGGAGAGTCTGGGGAACAAACACTGGGCAGTGACAACAGAAGGGGGTTTTGGGGAAGTGGCACACGGAAACCCCGTGACAGGGCAGAAGCGCTTACCGGGGGCTTTGAGCTCGTTGCTGATGAAGGTGAGCAGCTCACGGAAGATGTTGCAGTAGGGCACAGGCCAGGTCAGGAAGCTGTGATATATGCTGGTGGCTTTCAGGAGCAGGTTGGAGCTCGGTGGGAAGTGAGGAGCCTGAGGGGGACAGGGAGACATGGTTAGAAAGGGACATGGGCCTTGAGCCCTGCATAAAAACACAAGGGTTTAGGCTGAAGAAGTGGAGGTTCAAAGCAGAGGTTCACCCTGTGACACCCCACCCTCTCCCAATGAAGGGTCAAAGGATCCCCACTGGTCATAGGTCTGAGAAAGCCTCTTCCTCTCTGCACCGTTCCAACCTCCTGGCTGTGGGTCATGTGCCAGAGCCTGTATGTGTAAACAACCACAGATCCATATGGATAAATCCCATCACAGCCTGTGCTTTTGCAGGACCTGGAAGCAATGATTTCCTTGGGATAATGATGCATTGTGCTAATAAGAATAATAATTTAAAAAAGTATATCCTGTGAAGGCTCCACTCCTTTTCATTAACATTGAACTGTATATTTTACAGAAGTATAAAGGGTAATGAAAAAAATGTGCCTTCTCTGCACAGAAATACTAGAAAATATCTCCCTTTCTGATTAGCCCATCTTTAAATAAAAGGCTTAAAACCACTAAAGCTCTTTCTTTCATCTCTCAGCTCGTGCAATGGTTGCCTTGTTCTTGATCTCTGTAGATTTGTACAGGATCTCTCTCTTTTTTTTTTTTTTTTTGAGATGAATTGATCAAAGCAGACCATGATGATTCAGATGAAAGGCAGCCTGATTTTGGTGGCTGTTCAGTGTCTCCACAGGACCCCAGACCCTGGACAGTTATGGGCAGCAGCCTCAGGACTTACATACAGGACCGCATAGTAGAAGAGCAGAGCCAGGGGTGTCACAAGATCATAGTCACACTTCTCCTGCACCTGTAGGGAACAGCCCAAGAGCAGAAGGATAAGGTGAGTTGCTCACCATAAGCATTATCCAAGAACATTTTTGGAGGTGCTGGGGCACCCCCTGACAGTGTGCAGCCAGGCACCTAACCCATCACATCACTGTCTCCAGTGGACTCCCTTGTCTCCATGGGAAAATAACCCCTAAGCCCCAGTAACGCACACCAATGGGACAGGCAGATGAGCACAGATTTTCACTCTGCCTTTACCTGCCAGAAGTCAGATTTGGCCAAGCTCCCAGCCTTCCAATGCTCCTGACCCTTGCAGAGTTGTATGAAATACTATGGAAGGGTATTTCATACAAAGCAGGCAGTTTGCAGAGGTGAGCAGGCAGTCCAGCCCCAGCAAGCAGCTTGCAAATCTTAGCAGCATGCTGCAGACCATGTATTTTTGCCCCAGCCTTTGCCAGTGAACAACCAGCAGAATTAATTCACTGAGGGACATGGAGATTCTCGCAGACACTGTTTCCCCTTGATCATGTGTGCAGCACAAAGCACAATAAACCCTTACAAAAACCCTAATGTAATAAACCACTATCTACAACTAGATCAACTCTAGCCATTTATTGTACTTTAACTGCTATCAGCTCCACAGCCCAGCAGCTGGACAGCCTTTCTTTCCCCAAAAAATGAAAGGTGGGAGTTTACCCCACCACATGAATCCCAGAGCTGAGGATTTAGGAGACACATTACCATTTCCTAACACATAAGGGATTCCTCTGAGATCCTCCCAGACACAGTCCAGACTAAAACTACTGCCCCAATGACACCTTGAGCTTCTCCAGCACATGACAGGACTGCAGCAGGTTGATAGCATCATCCTTACTGCCATTTCACCTCCCAACTGTGCTTGACCTGTATCCATGGGGCTGCTGCACAGTGCAAACCCTGCCCGCAGTCCTCAGCAACCCAGCTCTACTCCTGGCTATGCAGGAAGCCCAGCAGAGCCACAGCAGAGTTTCCATCAAAAACAACAGGAAACCTTCAATTTGCTCTGATTTGGACTAGGAACTCCCAGCTTATTCAAGGGGAAGGCCAGCTCCATCTGCCCATGCATGGCATCAAGCAGTGCTTTGGGAAATCAAAACCCCTGCCCGTGGATCTCCAGTGATGCCCAAAGAGCAGACATCAGACCAGGGTTTTTCTTTTGTAGTTCCAACATGCTGAAAGGGTGCAGGACACACAAGGCTGCTCCCACCAGAGTTTCAAACCTGCCAACCCAGCATTACCCAACCCCAGACTCCAGCAAGACCTTACCACAACCCACAATTGCCTACAAAGCTCTGCAAAACTCTAAGCAAGGTCCAGCCCAACACTTTGGGCAGTCCAGTGCCAATACTGCAGAGGGCTTAGTGGGTTTTTTTTTTAATCTTTTTGTTCCTTTGAAAGAATCTTCCATCCCTTCTGCACTTACAAGCTCCCATCTTCATAGGACATTGGGCAAACCCCAGAGATGACACTGCCTCAAAGCCCATAGGCCTCCCTGACAGACCCCCAACTCACCTCTTTGGTTTTGCCGAGGATCTTCTCCATGAGGATGAGGTAGTTGCCAGCGTCTCGGCTCACCAGCTCCTGCAGGCTCCAGCAGTTCAGACACAGCCCAGCTGTGGGGGAAACAGAGCCACCATCACTCACAGCCCCATTCAAGAAGGTTGCAGGAGGATTGACCAAGAGAGAGGGGTCAGACTGAAGGTGTTTGCCACCTGCATCAGATCACAGCAGAGGAAAAAAACCTCCCACCCTTGTTCCAGACAGATCTAATCTCACCAAATGGTGCTTATCTCAGTAGCATTGCTTAGTACTTGAGCACCTTCATGCTCTCACGCAGCCCAATGCAACGCACTCAGCTGGGTTGGATGCTTCTTCCTCAGGGAGGCTGGGTACCTGAGATGCCTGCACTGCCACATGCAGGTTGCAGAGGCCAGAGAGATGTGCATGGCATAGGTGGATGCCCACCTTCATTTCACCTGAGCACAGAAAACCCACCAGTGCGACCCTTTGGCCTGCCATCCCCAGGTTCAAATGCCCCAATTGCACTATCCTAACAATAAACTCTCTCAAACTCTGCAAAATTCAGCTCCCCATGAGGCTGAATATCTAACCGTTCCAACTGCACCAGACCTGAGGGAAGATGATGACCAGCTTCCCCACACCTTGGAGATGCATCATCACGTCAGCATGGTGGCAGTCGAAGCTCATATCACCATTGTTGTTAAGCCTGCCCAGAGTTTATTCCATCCCTTAGCACCTCTGTATTTTCATTAAATGTATTAAAATCCCTCCAGAATATTAGCCAAATTGAGGGATGGAGGGTGCTTCACCCCAGTTGACTGAAATCCCCCTGGGCCTCCATCCCCAGACATCTGCCTCTCACTGCCAGCACCTGACCGGTGACAAAGGCCCAAGGTATTTCCCGAGGCGGTCTCTTTTCTTGGCAGTCCCAGATGGTCTTAGAGGAAATGATCTGTGCAAAGGCTGCCAGGGACCTCTATCCATCCCAACCCTGCATCCCAGGGGAAGAGGCCATGCTCTCTGGCTCCGCAGACCGGGATCTGCAGACCAAGGAAGAAGCAGCACCTCCTCCTCCCCAGTGTCCTGGGCACCACACACAGTCACATGGAGAAAAGTTATGTAGAAATTTCAAGGAAACAGCATAAGAAATATCTCAGAAGGGTCCATATTTCCATCTCCCCCATCTGCATTGCTGTGGATCTTTTCAGCAGGAGCAGATGCAGCACAAACACCACAGAGTTCAGCTGCAGCCTATGGCACGGTTCAGGAGGTGGTGGCAGCAGGGCTCTTCCAGGCTCAGTTCAAAAGCAAAAGCAGAGCATCTCTCACTGCAGGGAAGTGGGGTTAAATGGTCAAAGAGGAAAAAGAAATCCAGGCGCTCTTCACTCACACGGTCTGTAAGTGGCACAGAAACATAACAAACATCATCCCGTGCGTGTTGGCTGCTTCGTTGGAGCTAACAAGGAAGAAGCAATGTTGTGAGCTGGTAAAGGGACAGCAGTATTTATTCATCACAAATCTGCAGGTTACGCTGTCCAGCCCTCAAATATTATTCCCAGCTGCAGAGGCTACAAATTCATGAAACACACAAACCTGGAAATGCCATAAAAATACCTTTACAAATCTTCTAGGTGTTAAAATAAATTTAAAGCAGGGGAGATGTCTGCTGTGGCCCAGGTGGGAGAAGGCCAATGCTAAGACATGCCAAACTAGTGCTAAAGCTGAAGAAACAGCCTTTCCTTGTCTTTCCCCTCCACGGACAGGCTTTTGCTCACCAGGACACACACTATTTCTGTGTCTTTATGCCTAGTCTGGAGCTGAATTAACAGCACAGGAGCCTTCTCCCATGGGAAACACCCCCCTGCTGCCACACAACTTTTTACTTTCAACATTTTCCAGTGGAGAAAGATCCTGCTGCAAAGTTTCCAAGAGGCTCAGATGCACTCACTGTTAATTACAGTTGCAATTTTGAATCTGCCTCTGGTAGTCCCAGCATCTTGCTGGGTTTGCTGACACCCAGAGCATAACTGATATTGTGATATTTTGTCAGAGAGGACACAGCCACAGCTGCCCAATACTGCAGCAATGCTCAAGCATTGCTGAATTTCCTTCAAGCCACTTTTCCATAAGGCAGCACAACAGCACAAAGCCACAGCTCCGCCAAGGATGACCCCGTCAGACTGCTCAAATAAATCAATATTTTTCCAGAGCACAGCATCTGCAAGGGAGAGCCCCAGCACCTGTGAGATAGTCAAGAAACTAGCCCAGCAGAAGTGGTCAGAGCCGCCAGGAGCTTTGCTGACCTCACCAAGAAGTGACTGGGCTCACATGGTGGCTTGAAACAACCCAGGAGGATTATTTCACTTGTGAGAGCCCAGCTCTGCTGAGGCTGTGAGGAGTGAAGCTTGGCCATGTGGAGCACAATCCCCCAGGGCAGTGGAACCCAGCTCTGTCTGGGTGCATCGCCAGGCGAGGAGAACGCCACTTCCTGCCGAGTGTAACCACAAATACAAATAGCCCAGCACAACACAGGCTCTTTCCTTCCTCTCGCTTGTAGCAAGGCAGGAGGAAATCGTGGCAGCACTGGCTTGCTGAGTTATTCTGTGCTGAATGGGGCAGAGGAAGAGGGACTGGGCTGCTTCCCTTGGAGGAGCTGGGGCAAACCCACTGGGGATGAGCTGGGGGGACAGGCAGGTAGTTTGAGGGAAGTGTCTTACAAATAAAATTTAGACCTGAGGCCTTCCAATCTATTTTTGAGTCTTCCACAGGAATTGTGAGCCATAGCACAAGGATGCAGCCAGGTATGTTGGAGTAACATCTCTATAGACAAAATTTCTGTTTAACTCATGGTCATGGCAAGGCACTGGGGCTACCTTGCGATTAAGCCAAATGGTGCTGGAAGGCATCACACTGCCAAGCTCCGAGCTCCTAAATTTGGCAAAGCAACATTAAGCAAAGACACACCAAAGCGATTGCATCCTTGTTAAAAATACTCTCAAGCACAAAAAAATGCATTTTGGAAACCCAGGTCACAATAAACAAAGACCATGCAGGAAAGCAAAGTGTCCAGCACGATCAGACATCAGTCAGGACAGGGGATCCAGACCTGAGTGAAAATTCCCTTCCCTACACACACAGTCCAGGTCACGAGCATACCCTTCCCAAGCACTGGGAGCAGAGCTAGTCCCTCTTGCCATACTCCCTGTATCCAGACTAAACAGGTTATTTGGGCACTGAGGCTGATGCTCCTTGTGTGCACAGGCCAGGCAGGGAAGCCTCAAGTGACATTAAAAGCAGAAAGGAACCACTTTCCTGCAATCACCCTCTCTGTTCATCTGCAGATGTCCTGCATCCATCCGGGAAGCAGCTGAGTGCTCTGGTAGCACCCCCAGGGTCTCTTATGAACTCCAGAGCAGCACTTGTTTTATTCCCAGGCCAGGGAGAGGCTGCAGCCAAGGGAGAAACAAACTCCAGAAAGTTTTATTTGTAGCTGCTCCTACCTATCAGTGCACCCAAGGAGATGGGCCGTTGCTCATTTGGTGTGGCGGTAAATTGTACCACAAATCACTGAGACAGCTCAGGAGTAGTGTAGTGGTTTTGACCAGGTCAGAGCAGCACAAGACATGAAGTCCAACCTGGATTTGTTCCGCTGTGCCAGGTACGTTCAAAATCAGCAACATCACACCACACCAAGCACCCTCCCTGTCCTGGGGTGGACGAAGGTAGGATGTGAATCAAGAGCACAGAGAAAGCTGGAACTTGGCTTCCTCCTGGACTTTTCACTTGTTCTTTATTTCCCAAAACCCTGTTTCTCACTACAAGATGCAAGGGAAGCCTCAGACCCGCGGGGAGCACACAGCCTGGGGATGTGGAGGGATGCTCCCAGCCATCACTGCAAGCAGGAGATGTGCTCCCCATTACCTCCACTCGATCAAGCTGTGCAAATGCTGAAAATTCCTGTGTTGGTGGGGAAACACTTCACCTCTCACACCTAAGCCCATAAAGGACAATGTTTCAGAGCTCGGGCAGGCACCTCTTGGCTGAGAGAAGCAGTAAGTAAAATCAGAGACACAAACTGCCTTAAAGGAAAGTGGGCCAGGCAGAAGTTGTGGGGCAAGCTCTGGATGTTTTGCAGATGTACCTTATGTAGGTGGCATAAACCAGGACTTCACCTTCCAGCTCCTAAATCCTATAAAGGTGTTACAAGAGGCACTGGAGATTTCCCAGCAGGGCAGTGGGAAGCCCCACAGCTTAAAAAACCTGCTTACACCTATCCTGCCCTCACACTCATCCATCCGGTTTTGATCCATTAAAACATTGACCGAGCACTACTTATTTTTTTCTTTATATGTGGAGAATGAGTCAGATTTATCTGCTAGCAACACAGGCAGCCCAGAGCACATTGTGGCCCCAGTTGTGGCATGCTGGGACTGCAACATGTGAAGCTACAGAAGAAGCAGACTAAGCTGAGCTTATCCCAGCATCCTACATAGTATGATACAGACCCTTTGGGGGAGCAAAGCCCACAGCTAAGTCTCTGAGCAGAGACCCAGTGCTGGGCAGAGGCTGCACCAAGACCTCCGCACTGGAAGGGAGTTTGGGCACAGCTCACACTGTCACTTTGATTGCTATCAGCGTCAGTGGAGATGCTGGGGGCTGTGCAGCAGCGGCCCAGTGGGCGTCCTCGGAAGGATGAGGCTTTGTGATTTCTCTTCTGAGAAGTGCACCAAGAGCCCTCCTCCCGGAGCGGCTCCTTCCTGACCTCAGTGGTTGACATTTCCTCTCCACTGCTCTTCATAGGGGGCAACTGTCAAGTCAGAAAGAAAAAATAATAATAAAAAAAAACACCACAACCCAGGGGAAAAAAAAAGTAAATAAAGCAGAAATACCATGTCCCTGAGCTGCCCTCGCCCACAGTACTTGGTCTGGCCATCACCTCCCAGTGCCATGAGAAGCAACACAGATGGAGGAGTGAAAAGCAGATGTCTCCACTTCCTTCCTCCCTCAGACTGGCTCCCACCATTTCCACTACACCCTCACCAGAATAAGGTGGTTTTCTCCAAGGGACTTGCAAGAGGAAGGGCCAACTCACAGAAGCTTGTAAGTAGGGGGGTTGGAAGTGCCCAAAGCACAGGGCACAGCAAAAGCCCTGCAGTCACAGCATCCTCTTGGGATGCATCCTGCACCACACAGCAACCCAATCTCCAGCTTCCATATCCAAGCAACTGCTTAGAGGCCCTGAGCAGGTCACAGCAGCACCTCCCAGGGCTGGAGCCACCCCAAGCACTCCCACCCAGCCTGGGCAGTGATTTCAGCAAGAAAACCCACCACAGGGCCTGAAGAAATCTGTTCAAATGTTAAAATTTTCAAGGTTCAGTAACCAGCACAACTTAATTCTGTACTTGGAGCTGGAAGTATTTTATAACATTGCATTTTGCTACTTGGTGACTAAGCTGAAGGATCCCCACACCAGGCTTCTGCTCATTCCCCATGAGGGTATTTAGATGACTGCAACTGAGGAAGATCTTAAGTTTCTCTTCATTAGAGCCAAACAGACCCAACTCCCTTGGTACCACGAGACATACCATCATATGCTCATCTCCTTCTACAGCTCACCAGTGACCTTCATCTATCCTCCCTCAGCAGCATCCTTCATCCTCTCTGTCTCACAGCCCCATGGCAGAGAAACGGCAGCTCCTTCTCATCCCTACAGCCTATCCAGTAGCTCCCCATCCACTGTGATCCTCTCTCACAGACTCCACAGACCAGCATCCCCAGCACAGACAGCAACCAGACCCAAGCCCAGTAGTCTCCTTCACGAAAAGCTTCCTATTTCACTGCTCACCAGCAAGAAATAAAAACTTTTATTCCTTTAGCACACTCTGATTTGACCATTCTTTCCAGAATCTCATCTAGGGTATAAATCTGTGAGGGCCAAAGTGTTCACACTCCTCTCCTTTGTTGACTTCACTGACTTCAGCTATTCAGTCACGCAAGGGGAAAAACAACGCATTGGAAGCAATTACCCACTCTGGAGCAACCTGATGTAAAATAATTGTGTAAAAATAAACCATTAAATAATATAGAATTGAACAAAATTCTAGCAAGGTCTCACCCCAAAACACTGTGATCTTGTACATGTCATTTGGGTGTATGGAAATGGTAAAAAGGAGGAGAAAGCAAATAAATTGGGAAATAGAATAATTTTGTTTGCAAGAGACCTTTAAGATCATCAAATCCAACTGTTAACCCAGAACTGCTGTTCACCATAAAACTGTGTCCCTCAGCATCACATCTCAACAGCTTTGAAACCCCTCCAGCAATGGGGACTTCACCACTGCTCTGGGCAGCCTGGGACAGCCCTTGACAACCCCTGTGGGGAAGAAATTGTTTCTCAGGTACAGCCTAAACCTCCCCTGGCACAACTTGAGGCCATTTCCTCTTGTCCTTATTGCTTGATCCTTGGAAAAAGAGACTGACCCCACCTGGCTCTGACCTCCTGTCAGGGAGAGGCTCTGTCCTTTAGGCTAAACAACCCCAGATCCCTCAGCCACTCCTCACCAGACTTGTGCTCTAGACCCTTCCACAGTATCGTTGCCCTTCTCTGGACATGCTCCAGCCTCTCAGTGTCCTTCTTGCAGTGAGGGACCCAAACTTGAGCCCCATAGAAGTGATAAGTCAAAAATGAGAAATGAGGTGGTTATGGCACAGTTAAGAAGGATATGGTGGGATCCATTAATTATGTGGGGAATAGAGTCCTGACATCAACAGCAGCCTGGATCTGACACAGGACAGCAATAATTCCCTGTGTTCCTCGTAACACAGGGAAAGCAGAAGATTGTGAAAACCGTTCTGCTTTGGTTTTGGGAAGAAATAGGATACTATGGTAAGGGGCATAGGTACATCAGTGCATTACACTCTGTTTTCCCTACAGCGTATGTTACTGCAATAACAAAATACTTCCTGCTCTGACTGCAAGGGGATAGGATGTGAAAAAGCAGCTCTTCAAAAAAACAACCACATTACAAGTCAGCAGGGCTGGGTGGACTGAGCACGAAAGGCATTGACCAAGTGCCGCTGCTCCAGGGCTGTCCCAAAGCAGTACCCTGGGACCAAGTCACAGCAGAGCTGGTAACATCCCATCCACTGATCACTGCGGAAATGGGGTTCACCGGTCACGCTGAAGATTTTTGGCAACAGCGCAAATGCTTTTGATGAAAGGGAACTTTCTGATGTGTACAATGCCTGAGATTCTCCCAGGAATGCCAGGTCATGCTGCCAAAGCCCACAAAACCCACATGAAGTGGATGAAAATTCAGCAGGCAGAGAGATGGGGGAAAATCATTAGAAATGAGGAATCACTGGGCAGTGCAGCTGCCTCCAGCAGAGCCCACCATCACCCGCCCCCTGCTCCGTACAGTCTGATCTTTGTTAATGAGCCAGAAAAATTATGAAGTAGTTTTTTAAAGGCTACCCTAACAGAAACAACAGCACTGAGGGGCTGGGATTAGAGAAGGGCAGAGTTTGTGAGTGACACGGGACTTGATTAATTGTAATTGCAGGAAGAGGTGAGTTATGTGGTGCACAATGAATTGCTGGGCGAGATGGACTCCTTTGGACACACACTGTAACAGTGCCAAATGCGAGGCTGAACTTCCAGGAACCAGGAATGTAGGTCACACTCCAGGGCCTGTTCCCCAGAACATGGGGAGACTAAAGGGACCTGGTCATAGCTGCATGGACCAGGGAGCTGGCATCACTCCAGTGGGCATGAGGAAAGGGATTACTCCAGTATTTGGCAGCAGGTAAGACACCATTTGCATCTCTTTGTTGACTTAGAGGTAAACAGAAAAGCAGAAGGGTTGAAAGAACTGCACAGTCAAAAGGAAATCTGAATTTGACAGCTTGCTCAAATTCATTTCTTTCATCCACAAGAAGATCTGGGAGTGATTTAATTGCAGTCTACAAGCATGAGTATGAGAAAGAGAGGTCAAAATTACATTTGAAAATGACTTCTGCTCATTGCTGCTCTGCCCTCACCACTACCATCCCAAATCCCTTCACAGCCCTCTGAACGTGGCTCACACTGTTATGGCCACCATGGTATCTGATCTAGATTTAAATCAAGTTGATAACAGTACCTACACACTTGATTCTGACAATGCAGCAGAGATAGGTTTTTGAGGACCATATGCATCAAAGCAAGGTAAGGCTGGCTGATTACACAAAGGAGTCCATCCTTGTGGTGAACAGAGACTCCTCTCTCCAGCTCATGTATGTACAACTGGCAAGATGCAAGAGTCTTGTCCTGGGTCTTTCCCTATATAAGACCTAACATGACTTGTTGAGCGTCTTGGTGCATTTTCCTACTGTGACAAAAGGCCCAGGAAGACTGACAAGATTGGAACTGGACTTTGAACACTGGGAGGGAGAAAAGGCCTCTAAGCCTCCAGTAGCACCAGCAACCCTCTGGTTGACCCAGGTAGGTCAGCAGCTCATGCAGAGCCAGAAGAACAAGCTCATGGTTAACAGGTCACCTACCAGCCCATCTACTGGAAACAGCATCTCTGCTAAGCCCATGTAGACATCTTTCCAGTGCATGGTAGATCCTGTCCTCTGTGCACGTGGTGTGCTGCATTTTAATTCATCTCCTGAAGAGAAAGAAGAAAGCAAGTTAGTATACTGGGATATGTGCAAAGAAGAGTGCACTGCAACATTTCTGCTGTAGTGCAGACAAGATGCTCCTGGTGAAACACCACCCCATTACCACCTCCTGTCCACCCTGCCAACCCCAAAGCCAAGGGTGAATTCCTCTCTTCTAGCTGTCATCTTTCCCCCGATCTCTCTCAACTCTGGCAAAGAAAAAAAGGTGCACACGTCTGCAACCTGATCACAACAGGCCATGGGGCCAAGGCACCCTCCCCCTAACCTGCTGCAGACGTTTCTGCCTTCTCACAACTTCCGTCTGCGGGACAGATCAAGTCTCGCTCACGTTTGCGGCAAGGGGGTAATCTTGGGTTAGCCTCCTTCGAAGATAACACTGCAAGTGATTATAGCTACAGCACCTTTCAATGGGATCAGACGGAAGTCCTAGAACAGCTCAAGTCGGAAGGATTCTCAAAAGACATCTGGTCCAACCTGGGAAAAGTGACAGCAGAGACCAAGCTCTGGGTGTGGATTGTCCTTGACAGCTCTAGTGTCCACAGGTGATGGTCACAAAGCCAGCCACTCACAAGCGGCAACCTTTTACTAGGTACAGGAAAACCTCCACTGTCCCCTTGCTGCCACACAGCCAGCCAACCTGAAGAAAAGGTCCACGTGCCCTTGTGGCAATGCAGGAAAATACAGAGGGGACCTCAACACCAACATCCGAGGACATTGTGAAACCATGGATTGCTTGCCTTGCTGCAACCTTTTCACCACCTGGCTCAGTGCAGCTCACCTCTCCTCCATGGCCCATGGTGCAAACCTAAAATTTGGGCTGGCATAAGGATGATTTTATCCCACCCAATTCTAATGCATCTGTCTGGAACACCATGAAAATAAAAGCAGAACTTGCACAGAACATTTACTTCTCAGATTTGTTCTGGCCATGAGCAAAGAGGTGCCTGGGCAGAGATTCTCTCCTCCCCTACAGTGCCAGCCCTGGCATCTGGAGGGACCTTGGGGCAGGAGCCTCTTCTCTCTCAAAGCACAGAGGTGGGTCCATCCCATAGACTTTTTGCCCCTTGGTTAGAGGCAACACTAATGCACAAAAATAATCCAGAAAGAAGAAATAGAGTCTGACAGTACTATAAAAAACACCTGCCAAGGTGGCCTTTGCTTTCATCCCAGACAGCACGTTTCTGTACCTATGCCACATGTCCATGTAGTTCACAAAGCTACCCAAAATTACTCAGTTCTCTGCTTATTTAGTGAACATTTGACACTCGGTGAGTGACTGCGCCCATCTCAGCTCCCCACCTCCACCCTGGCAGGAGCAAGAGCCACTGTGATCTCAGCAGAGGCTCCATCCCCACCCCCTAAGCTTGGTGCACTCAGCATGGACACCTTAATTTCCAGCAATTCCCCCAAAAGGGCTCACTAAAGCTGTATCCAGCAGTTGGGGCTCCCCGAGAGCCAAGGAAGCAGCAAGGCCAGCTCCAGCCCTGCTGCTTGGTCCTTCCTGCACTGGAAAGGAGGCACCAATGGCTACAAACAGGTGAAAGCAAACACACAATGAGGAAACACTGACCTGACAAATGCAAGCTCTCTCCTTTACCCCAAGGAGGCTCATGGACTCCCGCCTCTTCTGTCCCACTGCCACAGCCTGTTATTATGGTCTTTACAAAAAGTTTTATCTATCCACAGTGAGCGTGCAAGGAATCCCTGAGAAATGCTTCGCTGCGGTGCCAAGGACTGAATGAGCAGAGAATCTGTGCATCGGCACCTTAGTCGTGGCTTGTGGCAAGAGGAAAGCAGTGACTAAGAGCACAGCATGACTCATAAACACCCTTTACAAAACCCAGGTCACAAAAATACACCTCCCTGCACGTCAGCTTGCTTTAGAGCATGGCTTGGTCCTTGAAGGGGACTTCTCCCTTGAAGTGCATTTCTCACTGCACACCCAGGACAAGCCCTGCCACTGGCTAGCCATCGCTTCCCAATGCTTCTCATAACCCACTGCAGAACAGGAAATTTAAGGACAAAACACAACAAAAATATTACCATAACTTTCAAATCACAGGACACAGTCTTTGGTTTGTGTTTTCTGTTTGTTTTTTTTTTTCCTAGCAGACCACACAAGAACATAAACCTCTTCTCCCAAGGCAGCACTTATGGAAGCATTTTTCCTGGGAGAGGACTCAGTTTGTTCACCACAACCAAGCAGAAACTTTTCAACCTCTTCTACTCTTTATTCCCCAAACTCTCCCTCCCTTCCCACCCACACTGAGCAAAATGACAGGGCAGGGGACAGTTCTGGATGATGTGATTAGGCTTTCTAAGGAACTCTGTTAAGCATCACAAGAACATTAAGAAAAACAAGTGTTGAGGTCAAGGATTTTAATCAATGCTTTGCAGTCATTTACAAGGCTGTTGAGCAACTCTGAAAAAAAAAAAAAAAACAAAAAACACAAACAACCCTGTCCATCATCTCCCTCCAGCTGGGCTCCCAGTAGCAGAGCTGCTAAACCAAGAGCTGCTTTGGCAAAACCGCAAGGTGTGAGATATTTGGAGCAGGTGGACGGGATGGTGCAATCGCTGTGCAGTGAACTGCCTGCGGTCACATTTCACAACACACCCAGTCACACTCCAGTACCCTTCAGGGACACCTTCGTCACCAAGGCTGGCTGCTGGTCTGCACATTTCCAAGCAGAGCAACACATTGCAAAAGATGTGGGTTTCCCAGCCTTCACCTCAGGTGACAATAACCCTTTGAAGAGAGGGCACAATCACCACCCAGGGAAGAGAGAAGGGGCCTGATGGACTAATAGAGACAAAATAGCAGAGGGGATAAGAACAGACCTTCCAACATCAGACTGTCACAACTCTCCTGACAACAGCTCTGCAGGCAACGCAACACAGTGCCCACAGATCTGTTCAGCCCTCTGTGAAGCACCTGGAGATAATTGCTCTTAGGAGGGAGGAACAGAGGGGGCACCATAGCTGTTTTGGGAAACATCCTCAGGCAACGACTGACCATCACTTTGGTCAAGGCATTAACCACCTCTCTTCAGAGAGCATACTGGGTACGGAAAAGTGTGACCAGATCAACTGCCACTCCTGATCTGCATATTCTTGGCAAGAGCTGAGCAAAACAAGCAGAAGGGCTTTATCCCACCACACCTCACTCATGCATCAGACCCCAGCCCTAAAAAAATTAAGCTACGAGACCTCAAGACCTGGATGTTCACCAAGAGAAGATTGGTTTCCTTTGTCCAGTAGCTTTCTACTTTAAAAACAGCTTCTGGATGCTGTGCAAACTATTCAGTCATCATTTAAGAGGTAGAGAAGCCAGTGCTTGGAAAAGTTGAGAAACTTTTCTGCTGTCCCATAGCAACTTGTGGCACAGCTGGGAGCAAAAGGCAAATCTCCATCTCTCCAGGCATGTTCCTTACCCTCAAAGCCATCCTCACACCACCTGCAGTACCATCACACACAGAAAGGAATGGACTTCTTGCAAGAAGATAGTTAGATCTCAGCTAGAGTCCCCGTTGCCTCACAGTGCTCTGGTCAGTACACATAGCTGAACAACCAAGATAAACATCTATCATGACACATCCCAAGAAACACCTTCCTCTGTCTCTCCCATCCACCATCAGTGGGGATGCATCTGCAGACCGCCTTGACAGAGGTAGCAAGAGGAACTGACAGAGACCAAGAGGGGAACTGGGAACCACAACTGCACTGATCTGAGCGCAGGGAAGTGGCACATCATGCTGGTTATGTTATGCACTCTCTGCCATAGTAGTGACAACATTTAAGCATCCCATGTCCTAAGGGAAACCAGTTTACCTTGAAGGTTTGCCCTGCTTTCAACAAATGGTCACCAATTAGCAGCTTGGCATAATTGGCAAAATTGAACTCAGTCCCCTCTCAGGAGGCCTGATTGCCCCAAAGGCAACTGATGTCTAACAAGACAAAAAAAAATAACTGTTAAAGTGAGCGAGAAAAGGCGCAGCACACCAAAGCTCACTTTATATCTTAAGAGTACTCATGAAATTGCCCCAGCACCTTGGAAGGATGCAAGATCTTTGGAGAATTTCTGAGATAGCTTAGTTAGAAGTTTTCATTAATCTCTGTTTGTCACAGTTAGAAAGGTGGACAGATAAACGACAATGTTCCTGTTAACTAATGTCAAAATTATTCCTTGTGGAACAAGGAAATTTACTGATCATTTGGTTTAGATTCTCACTAGTCCTGCTTTGAGGCATAAGGTTTGCAAAAATCCCAGTTTTCAAAGAACATGAAAAATCAAAAAAA
Organism: Chloroceryle amazona; assembly: GCA_027560015.1. NCBI lineage: Eukaryota > Metazoa > Chordata > Aves > Coraciiformes > Cerylidae > Chloroceryle > Chloroceryle amazona. Next base: position 4,877 of record JANHFX010013389.1, on the reverse strand, counting down.
CACCATCAAAAAATAATAGATTTTCCTGCTGGGCTGTGAAGCCCAAGGCCACAGAGAGCCCTCAGGGTATCACAGCTCTATGACAGGGGCTTTCCACTCAGCTGGAACAGACTGTGGTTCCCCCACTAGCCTTCACCTCTATGGGACCTTTCCCTTTCACAGCTTATCTCCTTGCTAGGTATCAGAGCAAAGGAGAACAACTCCCTCACACCCAAGATGACCCTGCCCTAGGAATACAAGGTCCCTCCACAGAGAGCAGCCAGGTTGAGGAGATGACTGAGTCCATTAGCAGTTCCCACATGGTTGGGACAGGGCACATCAGAAGCGTAATCAGGAGTCACAAAGGCTTTTCTGCAAGGAGAAGCAAATTTCTTTTATTAAGGTCTACATGAATCCTATCTTAAACATTCAGATGACTTCTCTAATCTCCTCCTGTAGTGGTAAAGCCCAGGACAATGACTATTAGAAGGGAACAAGGGGGGAAAGAGATCAAAAATCAAGTCCAAAGTTGGTGCTCCCAAATAGTGAAGGGAATTAGACTACCCCTTCCTTGGACACCGGCCACTTCTGATCAACCACCTGGGCAAATCCCTGAACACCCACCCCAGATGGCTCCCTCATGATGCCCTGAGGAGGCACCACTCCATCCTGCATCCTGCCCTGCTCTAATCCTCTCCTCCCAAGAGAGAAGGAAACCCAGGCACCCAGGTAATAAGATATTTCCCCTTCCATGATAGCAAATTTCAGCAGCATCTCCTTGAGACACCCGTGGGCCAGAAAGGACCTGGCTGAGAGTCCTCTACCTTCCCAGAGGGGATCCTGCAGCAGGAAAGAAAGACATCACTCCACCAGCACCAGAGAAAGCCCAGAGGTACATTTACAGCAGGATAACACTCTTTCCTGCCATGATTGTTCTGAGGCTGCTGGCTGAGCATCCTGGGCAGGAAACTGGAGAGGAACAAGAGGCCCCTTCATCCACAGAATCAGCTTGTGAGCACACTGCCCAGGTTTGCTGGCAATCACAAGGGGTGGTGGGATACGGACGGCCTCACAGAGATGGTAACTCATGGGTTAGCGCTTGGCTCACTGCTGCAGTAGGACTTCGGGCGCTGGGAAGTAAAGGGCAAGAAGCCTGAGGAGGATGAAGAAAAAAGGAGCTTGGGTTGATGCTGCATTAGAAGGAAAACTACTAAACTGGGAATTAAAGCAAATGGATTCTAAACAGCTTTTTTCAGGGCAAGATCCTCATACAAACACCCCAGCAAGGCCATGATCTCCCTTGAGCTACCTCAGCATTCTGCCTTCTCCATTCCATCCTCAAAATGGGCAGTGGGAAACAGGAAGCATAGGAAGTCTGGGAGATGTATCCACATCACCATGGAGAAGCTGGATATGTAGCTGTGTCGCCCAGTGGAGCCTGCATACGTGTGGTACCTGTGGCTCAAATGAAAGTGTCTGTTCTTAGATTACAGCAAGAAATCTTGGGTTTTAACTAATACTAGTTTGCAAGATTTTATTGCTTCTTCTACACCTCATATGGGAGCCAAAGATAGAAACTCAGAGCTGTGAGAGGGAGCAGCTGGAGGAAGCCTTTGTAGAAAACAGGGCAACGAGAGGCGAAACCTGCAATTTCTAAGATTCAAAGTTCAGCCTTCATGTGTTTACCACTCATGTAAGTGCTCTGAAAAGAGCAGGGAGATGAAGGTGATAAGATGTTCATTCAAACCACACAAAGGCAGGGTATCAAAAGATCCAGGAGGCAACTGGTTTGACAAACATCCTTTCAGGGTGCTCACAAAGGAGCACATACCATCCAAACACCCCAGCACCACACGACTTCCTTATAGGGCCTCGAGTTCCTGTCCTGCTGAGCAAGGACAGAAGTTACTCTTACCCTGAGGAATAAGAGCATGTCAAGCTTTGGCAAGGACCAAAAGCGACCTTCACTCCCTGAACTGTAAAACCTCACCTCCAGAGAGTCTCCACTTCCCAAACCAACAGAGGAACAGGCAGCAGAGAAGCAACACAGATTTTTTTTGATTTTTTTTTTTCCCCCCAAACCCAGCTGGCAAAATGCAGACCAAGCCCTTACTGAATACTGAACATAGAAGAACTAATGAAAACCAACCACTGATGAGGCCACTGAAGGCAAACACAAGAGAAATTCCCTTAGGTGTCAGCACGCACCTCTTTGCACATCCATCCATACAATTACTCACTACTGGGGTCAGCCACATTTGCTTCCCGAGATCATCACCACTACTGCTGCCAGGTAGTAGTACAGGCTTGAAAACAAGGAATAAGACTGAAAAAAATTGTCATTAGGTCTGATTTATTGAGAAGTCAGTCATAGCAATGCCTGGGCACCCTGCGGGACTGCTCCGTTTTCTCATCCGTAAAGGGAGAAGACAAATTGCTTGGAACAGGACAGCTTACAGATGTGAACCACAGCAAACTGCAGTATTTGTAAGTGAAATGGGAAGGAGAGGTTTAGACTAAGATAAGATAAGGAGATAAAACTCATAGCACAAGAAGAAAACCTGCATCTGGAATAACAACAGCATCTGTGCCTCTGGGACAACCAAGCTAAGGGGCATCCCTTCACTGCAGGAATGGCACAGATCATCCCTACATGTTAACAGGACAAAACGAAGATCTGATTTATTAGCAGTAAATGCTGTCTCAGGAAGAACAGAGGTACCAGCCTGGCAGCTCCCTTGAGATAATCAGTACACAGTAGCACTATGGGACTTGAGTCCTCCAGCAGCAGCAAGGCAACTTTGTGGTCTTGCCGAAGTGCAAAGCCTCATTTACACCTGAAAGCATGAAAACTAGAAAGCTTACTAAGACACAGAGAGCACTCCTTGTTCTCACTGTGTCTGAGAACTGGGCTGAATGAGAGACTCCCACCACAGAGCAGGGAAAGCACCTAACGTGCAAAAGCAGTTTCAAAGTCCTCTTAATATCAAACAGCACCTACAGTGGTAACACAAAAAGCGGAAAGCAGGACCTAGGTTTTGTGTCCAGGTTGGGCTGCCTGCTCCCCTCTGGGTGCCAGCCAGGCAGTCCTGCAGAGGGCACCGTGGGTCTGGTGGAGTCTTTGCAGCAGTGAAGGAAAGGGGGGACTCAGCCCAGCCTGAGAAATCGAAACGTGAGATGCGATTCATCTCACCAAACTGCTGACAGCCAAATTCAGATACGTCTTGGGGAATGACTTACCCGTGGCTGCTCAGCTTGTGCTAAGGAGTATCTGAGATGGTCACTTGTGTCCTGCCAGGACATGCCTGATCCTCTCCACTAAATGCAAGGTGATTAACTCTTCACAGAAAGTTAATTCACAATACATAGTCAGAGAAGAAAATGGCTCTGGGGAAAGGCACAGTGGTGGCCATCATACAGCCCACAGCCAGGTCACTGAGAGCATCCCTAAGCAGTCGGCTGTAATACAGCTTGAAAGGTAAGTCTCGCCCAACTGCATGGCTGTACAGTCACTTCTGCTTCTGACCATGGATACAGCGCACCAGCATGCAGCAGAAATGTCTGTGGTCAGCTGGAAAAGGTCTCCATCTTAGAAAAGAGTTTAAAAAGCACGCTGCAATCAAAGGATGGAGCAACCTGATCTTGTGGGTGGTGTCCCTGCCATTGGCAGGGGGGTTGGAACTAGATGATCTCTAAGGTCCCTTCCAACTCTGACAATTCTATGATTCTATGATTGTCCAAGCTGGGGGTGAGCAAAAAAATCAAACAGGAAGGGCAGAAATAAGGGAAACTGCTCTGCCATCTTCCGGTAATAAACAGCCTGTGGTCATCAGTTTTGTGTCTAGTACTTTGCTTGCAACAACAAATCCACCAAGAAAACATCAAAGGTGTCGTACAACAGCTAAAACCAGGAGATACAGAGCACTGTGCACCCCAGGGCTGTGCTGACCGGCAAAGCTACGCGCAGGGGAGACAAGGGTGGGTATAAATTACAAATCCAGGCAGGGACTCACCCTACCACAGGGAACGATTCACTTTTTATTGCTCAGCATGACTTTCCCAGCCTGGCACCACAGCCCACTCTGATGCTTTGCTCTTGGGGAAGGGCGAACTCACCCAAAAGGGGGAGCTGCAGCGGCCTGCAAGGCAGGAGCAAAACCCAGGGGAGGGTGAGAAAGGGAGAGGAGAACAGAAGAACCTCCGTGCAGAGACAGCTGATGTCAGAACCAGCAGCGCTCAGCATCACACACCCCGAGTACCGCCACCAAAAATAAAAAGCAACACGAGGGCCCATGCATAGAAAGCGGCACGGCCGCGGTCAGGGGAAGCGGGTTACCGGGGGTGTGGGTCTGCATGGCTGCTGCAGCCCCACCGCGCAAGTGACACCTCCCTGCAGAGCTGCAGGAGGAAGAGAGCCTTCCAGAGCAGCTGGGGATAAATATTTTGAACCTCCAGTGAAGTAGGGCAACTAGGTTTTGGGCTGTAGATCCCACAGCACGGGTGCTTTTCAGTGGTAATCACATGTGATTTATCAACCCAGCTCCCTCCGGTACAGCTCTGCTTTGTTCAGCTGGCACTAAGTACCACCAGCTTGGGGGATCAGTAGCCAGCAGAAAGCTGAGAAATGCCTAAAATGTATCAGCTCCACACAAACACCTCCATCCAAAAACTTCATATTGCTGCAAATGGGAATTATTTAACAGGATTTCCCAAAATCCATGCCCAAGATTACCTGCATTAGCAGCCAGAGCTTAAGGCTAATGCTTACAAGATGAAGATGCAGTGAACTCCAAAGAATATATAACCAAGAGGTGCAAACAAACACCAACACCAAATTGGTACCACTTTGAATAGTCAGACACAGAGGCTCCAAAGACAGACAGGGGAGAGGGAGAGGG